>CM039513.1:30248265-30536973 GCA_022432975.1 Begonia masoniana | reverse complement strand
TAGTTGGTGAGTTGGTGAGGTTGTGGGTCAGTCGTGCGTAGGTGGTGAGTCTGGTGAGGTTGTGGGTCAGTTGTGCGTAGGTGGTGAGTCAGTCGTGCGTAGGTGGTGAGTCTGGTGAGGTTGTGGGTCAGTTGTGCGTAGGTGGTGAGTCAGTCGTGCGTAGGTGGTGAGTCTGGTGAGGTTGTGGGTCAGTCGTGCGTAGGTGGTGAGTCTGGTGAGGTTGTGGGTCAGTTGTGCGTAGGTGGTGAGTCAGTCGTGCATAGGTGGTGAGTCTAGTGAGGTTGTGGGTCAGTTGTGCGTAGGTGGTGAGTCAGTCGTGCGTAGGTGGTGAGTCTGGTGAGGTTGTGGGTCAGTCGTGCGTAGGTGGTGAGTCTGGTGAGGTTGTGGGTCAGTCGTGCGTAGGTGGTGAGTCTGGTGAGGTTGTGGGTCAGTTGTGCGTAGGTGGTGAGTCAGTCGTGCGTAGGTGGTGAGTCTGGTGAGGTTGTGGGTCAGTTGTGCGTAGGTGGTGAGTCAGTCGTGCGTAGGTGGTGAGTCAGTCGTGCGTAGGTGGTGAGTCAGTCGTGCGTAGGTGGTGAGTCAGTCGTGCGTAGGTGGTGAGTCAGTCGTGCGTAGGTGGTGAGTCTGGTGAGGTTGTGGGTCAGTTGTGCGTAGGTGGTGAGTCTAGTGAGGTTGTGGGTCAGTTGTGCGTAGGTGGTGAGTCAGTCGTGCGTAGGTGGTGAGTCAGTCGTGCGTAGGTGGTGAGTCAGTCGTGCGTAGGTGGTGAGTCAGTCGTGCGTAGGTGGTGAGTCTAGTGAGGTTGTGGGTCAGTTGTGCGTAGGTGGTGAGTCAGTCGTGCGTAGGTGGTGAGTCAGTCGTGCGTAGGTGGTGAGTCAGTCGTGCGTAGGTGGTGAGTCAGTCGTGCGTAGGTGGTGAGTCAGTCGTGCGTAGGTGGTGAGTCAGTCGTGCGTAGGTGGTGAGTCAGTCGTGCGTAGGTGGTGAGTCAGTCGTGCGTAGGTGGTGAGTCAGTCGTGCGTAGGTGGTGAGTCAGTCGTGCGTAGGTGGTGAGTCAGTCGTGCGTAGGTGGTGAGTCAGTCGTGCGTAGGTGGTGAGTCAGTCGTGCGTAGGTGGTGAGTCAGTCGTGCGTAGGTGGTGAGTCAGTCGTGCGTAGGTGGTGAGTCAGTCGTGCGTAGGTGGTGAGTCAGTCGTGCGTAGGTGGTGAGTCAGTCGTGCGTAGGTGGTGAGTCAGTCGTGCGTAGGTGGTGAGTCAGTCGTGCGTAGGTGGTGAGTCAGTCGTGCGTAGGTGGTGAGTCTAGTGAGGTTGTGGGTCAGTTGTGCGTAGGTGGTGAGTCAGTCGTGCGTAGGTGGTGAGTCAGTCGTGCGTAGGTGGTGAGTCAGTCGTGCGTAGGTGGTGAGTCAGTCGTGCGTAGGTGGTGAGTCAGTCGTGCGTAGGTGGTGAGTCAGTCGTGCGTAGGTGGTGAGTCAGTCGTGCGTAGGTGGTGAGTCAGTCGTGCGTAGGTGGTGAGTCAGTCGTGCGTAGGTGGTGAGTCAGTCGTGCGTAGGTGGTGAGTCTAGTGAGGTTGTGGGTCAGTTGTGCGTAGGTGGTGAGTCAGTCGTGCGTAGGTGGTGAGTCAGTCGTGCGTAGGTGGTGAGTCAGTCGTGCGTAGGTGGTGAGTCAGTCGTGCGTAGGTGGTGAGTCAGTCGTGCGTAGGTGGTGAGTCAGTCGTGCGTAGGTGGTGAGTCAGTCGTGCGTAGGTGGTGAGTCAGTCGTGCGTAGGTGGTGAGTCTAGTGAGGTTGTGGGTCAGTTGTGCGTAGGTGGTGAGTCAGTCGTGCGTAGGTGGTGAGTCAGTCGTGCGTAGGTGGTGAGTCAGTCGTGCGTAGGTGGTGAGTCAGTCGTGCGTAGGTGGTGAGTCAGTCGTGCGTAGGTGGTGAGTCAGTCGTGCGTAGGTGGTGAGTCAGTCGTGCGTAGGTGGTGAGTCAGTCGTGCGTAGGTGGTGAGTCAGTCGTGCGTAGGTGGTGAGTCCGTATGTGATGTGACGTGTATGTGAAGTCGTCGTTGGTTGGTTGTGGTCAGCATGCATCATGTTTTAAAAGCTACGCAAAATGTTTTGAGCATGTTTTTAAGCATGGAGGGAGAGTAAAGGAGGTGAGGTACGGTGTGGACAGGCGACAGTGGGCTGGAGTGTGTATGTGGGCCCTGCTTCTAGGACAAGCTGGAGTAGTGGCGATGTGCCGATGACAGCGCGGTGTATCGACCGACTGTCTTGGGCGGTTGCACTTTGAGTCGGGACAGTGGCTTAAATATAAGTTGTGGACCCCGCATCTGGGACGAGCTGGAGCGGTTGCGACGTACTAATGGCAGCGCGGTGTATTGATCGACTGTCTCGGTCGGTTACATTTCTAGTCGGAACAGGGGGGTTTTGGGTGTGACTTATGGACCCTGTTCTTGGAGGAACCGGGATGCCGGTGACGTGCCTGGAAACAGTGCGGTGTACGGACTGACTGCCTGGTGCGGTTACATTCCAAACCTCGGTGAGATGCGATGCGGTGAGGTGATGACAACGTGTGTAGAGACGTGCATCTGTTAGGATTGCATAACCAGTTTTCATTTTCACGTTTATTTTCAGTACTCTACTTGCTAAGTTTTGAGCTTATAGTGTGTTCTGTGGTGTAGGTACTGCTGAGCGGGAGGGTGAGTATCAAGAGCCTGACCCATAGTAGATGGCAGTTGGTGGTGTGCAACCAGGGCCCCAGCTGAAGGCAATGTTAGGGCGACCTAACCCAGAAGAAGCTGTGGCTCGGTATTGATGGGGAGTAGGGCTTCTCTTTGTTTCTATTTTGTGAGGGTATGGTGTATTGGTTGTATATAGTCATAGTTAAGGGTGATGTGTCACCCTATACTGTGAATTTTATTCATTTTGAATTGATAGTACAATCTCTCTACTGATATGATGTTGATTGTCTAGAGATTTCGTATGTTGGCCAGATGGTTAGAAATATTCTGGATTGGTTGAGAATTTGATTTGTTTGCCGGTATTTAGCAATTTGGAGGCGCCATTTTCAGGCGTTACTCTGCCAAAATGTTTGGGGAGGACGCCGTGGTGCTTAACGGTTAGGATTAAGGGAAATTAATGGGTCTAGGAAGCTAGGTAAGACATAAGAGAAATCCGGGAAGTTAGTTTGAAATTCCACTGCGTGAGTTTTATTGCAAAGTATTTAGTGTGTAGGAAGTTTAAGTGAATGAGATAGTTGAGTAAGTCGTGTTAACCAGAGTAGTCCCTATAGCAAATCGGGTCGTGGAGACTCGGGCCGTTACAATTATGGTATCAGAGCAGTCCCTGTGCGCACCGGGAGCCCGGTCGGGTTTTCAGAGCGTTACAATTATGGTATCAGAGCGATGGGGTCGACGTCGTTCAGTGGATTACCTAACACCGTCAGCCGCTGCCTGGGAGCGCTTCGCCAACTGTTAGTATTTCTTAGAACCCTCGTTTTTTTTATTTACGATAGTGTTAAATGATTCAGAGATAGAGAGTTATGTCGAGGGAGTTTAGAGAACATGAAGCGACAGTTTCTTGAGTTATTCGGTACGTAAATTTTGGGGAAAAAATTCTTATAAGGTAAGGTGGATGTAATAACCCAGAAAATTTACTGAATAAATTTAAAGTCTTGTTAGAGTTGCATGAAATATTTTAACTGGCTAATTAGCTTATTAAAACTTAAGACTTTATTTGGAAGAAGATTTCCAAAAACTTTAGGTCAAGGGGGACGCGAACTTAACAGAAATAAGAAAGTTTAAACATGTGAGGGCAACTTAGTAATTTAGTTAAAATATAAAAAAAAAGAAAGGAAAAGAAAAACCGAATGGCTTCACGAAGAAGCCATTCAGTTTTTCTTCTCTCTTCTTCAGCCCGAGCACCTGAGAGAGAGAGCCGAGCGTGTTCTCGCCGACAACCGATGGGAGGGAGAGAGAGAGAAGGACGCCGGCGTTCCATTACTCCGGCGAGCTAAAGCAAGAGCTTGGTTCAGCTTTTTCCACGCCAGACCCGACCGAAAACAGGTAGCTTTTCCTCCCTGTTTTCTCTCTGTTGCACGGCCGAGGAGTGGTCTGCTAGTTAGGTCGATTATGTGGTTGATTTGTGACGAAAATAAGGGGGGATTGGTGGTGTTTGATGAGTGATCTCCGATAGACTAGGATACCTTTGTTCTAGGGAGGAAGCCGAGGGGAGGAGGATGCTGTGGTTTGGGTTCTGAATTGGGAAACTTCAGATTTTGTTAAATTATGCTTAATAGGTTAGAATGTGATAGATTAGTGAGAGATTTGGCGAGATTTGTTCAAAAACTGAAAAAAGAGAGATTTAGCTCCAAAGATCGGTTCTATTTTTTTAGGTTTTGACCTTGCTGTGGCCGTTTGTTTTAAATTTCCTTTGGACAGGTTAAACTAGGTTATTAGAGGAGTACGTGGCTGCTGGAATTGTTCGATTTCGATAACCGACGTGAAAGTTACACACGTCCAAAGTTTCAGGACGGTTTTTACCAAACCCAAGTTAGTGACCTGTTTAGTTAGATGTGAGTTGGGTTAAGTTAGAAATGTTAAGCCTAGGTACTAACGTGGATTTTGAATTGTGCTAGGTGAAGCCATAGGTGACGTGACGTGCAAAACTCGAGCGAGCTAGGATGCCAGGTAAGTAGTAGTGTGAGTGTAAATGATTGAGAGTCACCTAGAAGGGCCTACACCACAGTTGTTTACATGTTGTGAGTCGTGTGCATATCGTGAGTAGTGTGTATGTGATGTGTATGTGCAGTCGTTGTTAGAGGTATGTTGTGAGTCTAGTGAGGTTGTGGCTCAGTTGTGCCTAGGTGGTGAGTCAGTCGTGCGTAGGTGGTGAGTCTGGTGAGGTTATGGGTTAGTCGTGCGTAGGTGGTGAGTCTGGTGAGGTTGTGGATCAGTTGTGCGTAGGTGGTGAGTCAGTCGTGCGTAGGTGGTGAGTCTGGTGAGGTTGTGGAGTCAGTTTGTGCCCTGGTGAGGTTGTGGGTCAGTCGTGCGTAGGTGGTGAGTCAGTCGTGCGTAGGTGGTGAGTCTGGTGAGGTTGTGGGTCAGTCGTGTGTAGGTGGTGAGTCAGTCGTGCGTAGGTGGTGAGTCTGGTGAGGTTGTGGGTCAGTCGTGCGTAGGTGGTGAGTCTGGTGAGGTTGTGGGTCAGTTGTGCGTAGGTGGTGAGTCAGTCGTGCGTAGGTGGTGAGTCAGTCGTGCGTAGGTGGTGAGTCAGTCGTGCGTAGGTGGTGAGTCTGGTGAGGTTGTGGGTCAGTCGTGTGTAGGTGGTGAGTCAGTCGTGCGTAGGTGGTGAGTCAGTCGTGCGTAGGTGGTGAGTCAGTCGTGCGTAGGTGGTGAGTCAGTCGTGCGTAGGTGGTGAGTCAGTCGTGCGTAGGTGGTGAGTCAGTCGTGCGTAGGTGGTGAGTCAGTCGTGCGTAGGTGGTGAGTCAGTCGTGCGTAGGTGGTGAGTCAGTCGTGCGTAGGTGGTGAGTCAGTCGTGCGTAGGTGGTGAGTCAGTCGTGCGTAGGTGGTGAGTCAGTCGTGCGTAGGTGGTGAGTCAGTCGTGCGTAGGTGGTGAGTCAGTCGTGCGTAGGTGGTGAGTCAGTCGTGCGTAGGTGGTGAGTCAGTCGTGCGTAGGTGGTGAGTCAGTCGTGCGTAGGTGGTGAGTCAGTCGTGCGTAGGTGGTGAGTCAGTCGTGCGTAGGTGGTGAGTCAGTCGTGCGTAGGTGGTGAGTCAGTCGTGCGTAGGTGGTGAGTCAGTCGTGCGTAGGTGGTGAGTCAGTCGTGCGTAGGTGGTGAGTCAGTCGTGCGTAGGTGGTGAGTCAGTCGTGCGTAGGTGGTGAGTCAGTCGTGCGTAGGTGGTGAGTCAGTCGTGCGTAGGTGGTGAGTCAGTCGTGCGTAGGTGGTGAGTCAGTCGTGCGTAGGTGGTGAGTCAGTCGTGCGTAGGTGGTGAGTCAGTCGTGCGTAGGTGGTGAGTCAGTCGTGCCTAGGTTGTGAGTCTGGTGCGGTTGTGGGTCATGGTATGTAAGTTGTGAGTCTTGCGTACGTGGTGAGTCATAAGTACGGATGTGGACGAGAAGTCGTCAATTAGGATGTGAGTCTTCTGTGTGTTGTGGCCATTGGTACGAATGTGTATGTATAGTCATTGTTAGTTGTATGTTGTGAGTCTTGCATACGTGGTGGGTTGTAGGTACGGATGTGGACGAGAAGTTGTCGTTAGTTGGGCATGTTATGTAGGTTGTGAGTATTGTGCAAATTGTGGGTTGTGTGATGTGACGTGTATGTGTAGTCGTCGTTGGTTGGTTGTGTTCAGTATGCATCACGTTTTAAAAGCTAGGCAAAATGTTTAGAGTATGTTTTTAGGCACGGAAGAAGAGTAGAGGAGATGAGGTATTGTGTGGACAGGGGACAGTGGGCTGGAGTGTGACTGTGGGTCATGCTTCTGGGATGAGATGGAGCGGTGGCAACGCGCTGATTACAGCGCGGTGTATCGACCGACTGTCTTGGGCTGTTACACTTCGAGTCGAAACAGTGGCTTAAATGTAACTTGTGTGCCCCGCATCTGGGACGAGCTGGAGCCGTGGCAACGTGCCGATGGTAGCGCGGTGTATCGATCAACTATCTCAGGCGGTTACATTTCGAGTCGGGACAGGGGGTTTTGGGTGTGACTTATTGTAACACCCGACATTTCGGCCAGGTGATTTTCTGACCATTTTCATTGTCACCCCCTCTTATTTAACCTTTATGATTTAAATTTAATGTTAAGACAAAATTTATTACAAGTTGAGTAAAACTAGGTTGGGTGGCAAATTTGTAATTAAAATTGATGGATTGAGTATAAATAGGAAATGGAAACCTTAAACCTCATTTATTACCACTGTAGCCGACATTCCCTATCGGCGATTTCTTCTCTCCCAAGTTCTTGCTCTCGGCTACCAGAACTTTCCTTTACCGACGGCTGGTTTCAGCTTGCCTTTCCTCTACGAATCCGTATCCGAGGTATACATTGACATTGTGGCTATCTATTAGTTTGTTACCCTATTCTCAGCTCGGCGTTTGAGTTTCGGTCTTTATCAATGGTCGTGTGATATTAGAACATTGTGTAAACTGAGTGTGGTAACGTCCTTCCCGAATCGATTCTGATCATTTAGAGTAATCAACTCAGTTTCAATCGATGGTAGAACCTGCCTGCCTATTTTTGGATTTATGGCAACACGGTGTATCAAACAGAGTATTTAGGAATGACTTTAGCTATTAGAGTCCTAGGACGATTTATAATTAGAACTATTAGGACCTTTGTTTTAACTACTGTAATGTACATGTTTTAGGTGAAGAAGTTTAAAGGGAAGGAGCTCGGATTGCTAAGGAATCCAGGTAAGTGAATGTATTAAGGTTTCCGGCCACTAGGGCCCTACACCGCAAGGGTATTAGGAAATCATTGAGATGTTAGTCTGTTGATTATGATTAGTTATTACTATGATATGAAGAATTGGTGTAAGAAGATGTTAAGTTACGGGATGTTTTTGCTTGTCCTTATGATATGACTTCTCTCTATGAACTTTATGTCTATGCACTGTGTCCACGTTATGATTAAGTTGAGAACATGAAAAGCAAATGTAACCATGATTAAGTGCAGAACGGGGGGAAAGACTATGACATGTATGACTCGCGAAATCTCCCACTGGGGGAGGCCGAGTTAATGGTATGTATGGCTCGCGGATTCTCCCACTGGCGGAGGCCGAGTTGATGATATGTACGACTCGCGAATTCTCCCACTGGGGGAGGCCGAGTGATGTATTTTGATTGCCGCGATAGGCAAATGACTATGTACCCCTGCCTTTCTCCCTCGTTTCCTGCCTTAATACATGCCATGTAAATAATGAAAATGAACATGAATGAAGAAAGGTTTATGAACTTGTGTTCTTTAATTTGTGCACTCATGTATATCTGTTAGCATGCATTCCTTACTAAGCATTAGGCTTATAGTTGAACCTTATAGTGTAGGTGAAGAAGGTTCAGGTAAGGATACTATGTTCAAAGAGGACGCTTAAGGCTGGTTGCTGGGGGATGCTCAAAATGACAGTGCAGGGCTGGAAAGACGATTTATGACCCCTGGTTAATGCTCTTTTGTTTAAGTATAATAAAGGATATGGTAGTTTAAGTAGGATGAGATTATTTTATAATGTTGAGCCTTGAGACTGTCTAGTTAATCACTGAGTCAGGGTATCAGAGCCTGTACCCAACCGGAATTGTGGCCAACGAGGACGTTGGGCCCCCGAGGGGGGGTGATTGAGATGACCCGGATCTGTAAGTATGGTACGATGGCTGCACGAACCGGAACCCGGATGGCGGTACGTCCGCGCGGGCGAACCGGAAGGTGACGGGTCGTAAAAAGGGGGGTCGTCACAATCCCACAGCGCTTGGGGAAGTATGTGGAAATGAAACATATGTAAAGAGATCCTCCCAACATAGCAAGACGCGTTTTGGAGCACAATTGACAACGGATCCCATAAGAACTCCGAAGTTAAGTGGGCTTCGGCGAGAGCAATTCCAGGTTGGGTGACCTTCCGGGAAGTTCTCGCCAAACAAAGCCGTGAGGGGAGGATATTGGGCTGCGACCCAATCCCCAGAGCGGACAATATCTTGCTGGGATAAAGGACCGAAAGTACAGACGATTAACCGAAGTGAAAATGCCACAAGACAAGAGACGTTAATATCAAGGACTATAAGCTATGGCAAATTTTGTGGACAAAATTCTAAATAAGGAGGGTAGAATGTAATATCCGGCTCGTACGGATTTTTAAGAATATTATTATTATTATTATATTATTGGATGACATTTTTGTAAATATGTCAAATCAGGTCCGTTTTACGAAAAGGAAACGTCATTACGATCCTAACGAGTAATTAGAATTTTAAGGAAATTTTGGGAATTTTCGGAATAATCACGCTGTATTCCGAGTAAATACGCTTTTCGTAACGTAAATGACGTTTTGGTAAAAATAGTAAACAAGGTCCGATTTGCGAACGGACAGTTTTAATAGAACCCAGATAATAAGTTGGATTTATTGGCGAAATAAGAAATTTGAAATAGTTGAAAACACAAGGGTAGTGATGTTCAATAAAATAGAGTATTATTATTATTATTATTATTATTATTATTATTATGTTTATTTTAATAAAACACAAAACAACAGAAATGTTGTTTTGTGTTCGAGCTCCTCGCGAACTGAGACAGGGCAGGGAAGAGGGAGAAGAACGGCGACGCGGCGCCGTGTTCACCGGCGAGCTCCGACCTTCTCCGGCCAGACGGCGGCGACAGACGGTTTCCGGCCCGCCTCCGCGCACGAACCAAAGGTAAGGCTCGGCTTTTACTCTTTTCGGTTCGGTTTGGGGCTGTGTGTGACGAGCCGGTTTTGGCTCCGATCGCCAGCCAATTTTGGTCCCTTCCGGCGTGGGTTTGCCGACCCTTGCACCGGTTATGGTTGATTGACAGTGTGGAGCTCAATTTGAGCGAAAATCAGAGGGCTCCGATTTAGGGCACTTCGGTTTTCGGTGTGAAGCCTCGGGTTTTCGATTGGTTTATGCTAATTGAGGCTAATTGTGGTTGATTAGTGAAGAAATTGGGGAGAATTGATGAAAAACCGAAAATGGTGAAATTCCCGGTTTAGGGCAGATTCGGGTTTTGCTGCAATTGACCTAGCTACGGTCGATTGTTTTAAAATTCCTTTTAGCAGATTAAAATAGGTTATTAGAGGAGCGCGTGGCCGCTGGAATCGTTCGATTCTGATAACCGACGCAAAAGTTACGCGCGTTCGAAGTTTTGGGTCGGTTTTTACCGAACCCAAATTGGTGGTCCGTTTGGTTAGGTTTTAGTTGAGTTAAAGCTTTAGGAAATTCCTTAGTTAAGAATTTTGTTAGTTTTGAACATTAAATCGTTTAAGCTCGTATTAACGACAAATTGATGAAAATTGCATAGGTGAACAACGCTCGTGGACAAAACTAGAGTTGCGACGGACACGAGGTAAGTTCTCGTGACTTGCTGTGGCCGATAGGCCTACACCATATGTCGTGTTTCGTTGTCGAGGATATTTGGAGTTATGTATGTTTATTCGCTTTGGTTGGGTAGTTTAGGATTAGGCCTTTTATAGGTTATGCTTGTATTGTTTGATGGTATGCACTTTGTATGTTTATGTTATGCTTTTACTGTCATGCATCACTGTTTTATAAAAGTCATTAAAAATGAATTTAAGCATGAGTTCACGAAAAGAAACGAATGAAAGTAAAGTGAAAGAAATGAACGAAAGTAAAGGAAATGTGATGACATGAATTGAGACGACTAATATGAGATGACTATGACGACTAATACGAGATGACTATGACGACTTAAATGAGACGACTAATATGAGATGACTATGACGACTTACATGAGATGACTATATGATAAATGAATGCATAATATGATAAATGAATGTATGACATGATAAATGAAATGAATGCATGATATGAAAAATGAAAGTATGACATGATAAATGAAATGAACGCATGATATGATAAATGAAATGAACGCATGATATGATAAATGAAATGAACGCATGATATGATAAATGAAGGAATGTATGAACTGAAAAATGAGACGACTATATGATGAATGAATGAATGTATGAACTGAAAAATGAGACGACTATATGATGAATGAATGAATGTATGAACTGAAAAATGTGACGACTATCTAATAAATGAAATGAAGGTACGATATGATAAATGAATCGAATACACAGAAATTTATGAAAATTGCATATACATGTTCATGCATTATCATTTACGTAGAATTTACTGAGATTTATTCTCATAGGCGTCCTTATGGTGTAGGTGAACTCGAAACAGGTGAGGAAGACATTCCTCTGTTAGATGATCACGCTGGTTGAAGAAGGATACCCGTGGGAGTGCGCTGGCGCAGTCGATGCTTAACCGACCCGTGGGGATTTACGTATGTATTTTGAGGGTATTGAGATATTCTGGGTGAATGATGGATTAGTTAGATAAATTTGTATAGTCGAACATATTAGGATGTTTGGTTCTGATTAGGTGTTAGATTTTTACGTTGATCTTTCAAATGTTTTGTTTAAATCATTAATTTAACGTTATGGGAATGCTTTTAGTTTAATTGGTAGTTGGTACGTTTTAGGGTGTTTGATTCTGTTTAGTTGATAGATTTGTTTTATAAAACGTTTGTTAAGGTTTTTATTTGGATTTTATGAACTGCTTGGTGATTTTGTAAACAGGAGGATATGTCAAACTTTTAAACGGAACCATGCAGTTTGTTTTCGTGAAAATGTACTTCATTTTAATCGTGTTTAGAGTCGGATTTGGGCAGAGTTACGAGAACGTATGAATGTTTGGAAAGTTTATGTAAAATGTATAATTGAAATGTAGATAGAAATGATATTGTGAAGATGTGATGAATTGATAAATTGAGGAATGATAGAAGGTTGAGTGGTTTTATGTAAACTGTTTTTGTATGATAAATGAATTTTCTTTAAAGGTTTTCGAGGATGTTTTTAATTGATTTAGAGGCTTAAAAAGAAAAATTTTATACGGGAGATTAGGAATAGTTTGAGGGTCGTTACACAGGGAATGATTATATAGATTTATAAATGATCTGTAGCTTAAGTCTTCCGCTATATGCATTCTGAATGAGTTGTGGTTTCTTTCTGTTGGAAGGAGTCATTTGATGATTTAGTGTTTTCTACCGTAAGATGGAAGCTGGATGAGGCAATCGTCCGGCTGACGTCATCGGCAGATGCCGAATGATAGTAGTTTGATGGTTTAGTCTTCCGGCTGACGTCATCGGCAGATGCCGAATGATAGTAGTTCGATGGTTTAGTCTTCCGGATGACGTCACCGGTAGATGTAGAATGTGTTTTGTCGTTTAGTGACCGGTAGATGTAGAATGTGTTTTGTCGTTTAGCGACCGGTGGATGTTGGCTGACGTCACCGGAAGTTGTAAATGTTATCTTGTCGTCTAGTGACCGGTGGATGTCACCGGATGATGTTTTAATTGAGCACGCGAGGCCCACGTGCCCACCGGAAGATGTCTCCTTTTAGGCGGTGTTAAGCGAGTCACGCGCAATGCACGTGATGACCGGACGATGAAAGTTCTGTGGATTGTCAACACATGCAACCCATGCAAACCCGAGTAGAATCATGTTAAGAGAGTTGAGGGCATTCCTTCCTTGCCCGAATTTGTCAAGAAACCGATGACTGAGCCTAGTCGCTCGACTCTGTGAGAGTTTGAGCCGACGAGGTGTAGGAAATCGAGCACGAGAGGATTTGTCTTCCTTGATGGTTCTACGTCTCTGTTTCCAGTTTAAATAAAAATATATATTATGCAAATGTGAATGTCGGTCGCGAAATAGAAAAGATGTAATAATAGTAAAAGTCAAGCGAACGATTAATGAAAGATTATGAACACGTGACGGCTCCTGGCCGGGGTCGTTACACTTATGGACCACGTTCCTGAAGGAACCGGGACAGCGGTGACGTGCCGTTAAACAGTGCAGTGTACGGACTGACTGCTCGGTGCGGTTACATTCCAAACCTCGGTGAGATGCGATGCGGTGAGATGATGACAACGTGTGTAGATACGTGCATGTGTTAGGATTGCATAACCCGTTTTCATGCTTCACGTTTATTTTCTGCACTCTACTTGCTAAGCTTTGAGCTTATAGTGTGTTCTGTAGTGTAGGTACTGCTGAGCAGGAGGGTGAGTACTGAGAGCCTGACCAAGAGTATATGGCAGTTGGTGGCGTGCAACAAGGGCCCCGACTGATGGCAGTGTTAGTGCGACCCGACCCAGGAGGAGCTGTGGCTCAGTATTGATGGGGAGTAGGGCTTCTCTTTGTTTCTATTTTGTGGGGGTATGATGTAGTGGTTGTATATAGTCATAGTTAAGGGTGATGTGTCACCCTATATTGTGAATTTTATTCATTTTGAGTTGATAGTACAATCTCTCTACTGATATGATGTTGATTGTCTAGAGATTTCGTATGTTGGCCAGATGGTTAGAAATATTCTTGATTGGTTGAGAATTTGATTTGTTTGCAGGTATTTAGAAATTTGGAGGCGCCATTTTCAGGCGTTACTCTGACAAAATTTTCGGGGAGGACGCCGTGGTGCTTAACGGTTAAGATTAAGGGAAATTAATGAATCTAGACAGCTAGGTAAGACATAAGAGAACTCCGGGAAGCTAGTTTGAAATTCCATTGCGTGAGTTTTATTGGAAAGTATTTAGTGTGTAGGAAGTTTAAGTGAATGAGATAGTTGAGTAAGTCGTGTTAGCCAGAGTAGTCCCTATAGCGAACCGGGTCGTGGAGACTCGGGGCATTACAGTTATGGTATCAGAGCACTCCCTGTGCGCACCGGGAGCCCGGGCGGATTTTCGGGGCGTTACAAACATAAATTCCCTGAATCACCTCCTTAACCTCTACTTTAACCAAATTAATTTTCAAGAACATCTTCATACTACAATTTACCTACATCACGCGATTCATCTATGAATCTAATACTTAGTAAGCAATATGTAACAGTAAATGTAAACATGATGCACGTACCATTACTTCACTTAAACAGAATCAAGATGCAACGTGTCCTATGCGTTTCAGGAAAAAAGTAATTTTTCGTGTTATCCATTTTTCATTTTCGCTTAACCACTTGATTCTTAGGGCCACCATAAAGGAGTAAGCATCATTAGATCCACCTCTTTGGAGAGCTTAACTCGAGCTGCAGGGAATGAGCGTACATCATTTGGTCCACCTCTCGGGACAGTCCTACTAAACCCCATAAAAAATGACCCGTTATGTATTTTATTACTATTTCAACCTTTTTAAATGAAAAAGTATGCACAAAAACATTTCTTTTCCTTTCTCAAAACGTGATTTATTATGCATGGCATGCTCATATACATACTTGACTTGAATAAAACCTATTATATAATAACGTGCTAAAAAACAGTTAACAATTCACATTAAATAGACAATACTATTACTCTTTATCATAGTATGTGCAACGCCCCTGAACCCGCCTCGGCTCGATGCGCTACTTTACTAAGCTATCCCGCATTTAAAACGACGTTTAAAATAATTTTCGATAAAATTTTGACTCTGTTTTCGGGTTTCTCGAACTCTCGAAAAATGTTTGAAAACGTGCGTAAAATACGTCGAAAAATGTCGGGACAAAACATTTTGGAAATAGAAAAAAGTAAAAAAAAAAAATTATTTTTGGGTGCGGGGCGCGCGGTGCGCGCAGCTCGTTGTCATTTTTTCGACCTTTTCTCACTTTTCTTCATTTTCCGTCGAACCAAACACCTCCAAAAATTCTAAAATTTTTACCACACAATCCTGACACCCTAAACTCTGTGTCCCGTAAAAATTTTGATAAACCGACTTAAAACGGTCAATAAAAAAAAATAGAGAAAGTAAACCCGACGTTATTTATTTTAAAATCAAAGCGGGCGGCATAACGCCTAAAATTATCAAAACCTCAAACCTGCAAATTTAACTATTGTAAAGACTACTCAAACCATTCCCAAAACCATTTACCACCATACTCATAACAACTTAAAACACTTAAACAATTCCAAGAAAATTTATCTACATACAAAATATCAATCTCCCACAACTACCCCAGGAAGACAGTGGCCAAGACGCCCTGACAATAGCCTGCACCGGCGTACCCTGTCCTTTTCCGACTGCGGCCTACTCCTGGGCTGTCTCATCCACCTCACCTGAGTAATACACGTCCACTACACCATAGAACACGAAAAGTAAGCCTAATGCTTAGTAGGTAGGGAAAAACGAATGCGCGCACACACACAATGCAACTCAATCCTATCACATGTAGTTTCTAACTCTCAGTTGTGTTCTTTACATGTTCGTTGCATTAATCTTTTAATAAGCCGTGTAGGTTAAGTAGGCACACATCTCATAATTGTCTGAGACAGCCACACCTTGATCCACCAATTCAAAACCGGTTAGCTCACGTCCCATAACTGTCTAGGACGGCCAAGCACCGTTGCCATAACCACACTGATTGTAGAACCCTATGACTGTCTAGAAGTTCATACTCATGATGTTTGCCAAACCGTTCCCTCGTAAAATTTCCCTTCGGGGTGCTACACACCAGCACTTATTCCCGACAAGGATAAATTACCAGAAACCAATGCTTACAATTCTTTTATCTTATTACAATTCACACTCACAATGCAAAACGGTGCACACAACTATGCATGCCAGAATAATATGCAAACACAACACAACGCGAATAAGAAACTGATCGTCAACCCTACCGTTCCATGGTGTAGGCCTAAGGCAACAAAAGGATTCCACTACTTACCTGACTGCTCGGCTTTAAGTTGCTCACATCTATCGGTCAATTCACTCGTCCAATAACCTATCAATTATAGAAAATAACTTAGCAATTCACTCATAAAATTCTAAAGGATTCTAAAAAAATTCTAAACCCAAAACTAACCAACAATTCGCCCTAAAATCGTAAAACCCGATTTTTACCAAAAATTACAACATCCAACTTCGAACGGCCATAACTCCCCCGTTTTTCAATGGATTTCGACGTGCCACCCCAATCCGTACCTCTACACGTCTACTATCCATTGAAACACTTAAATTATCAATCAATTAACATCGCCAGCTTGATTTGTATCAAACAGAACCGGTGCACATATTGCACAAAACCGGTTTTTGTGTAATTCACTTTCAATCCTCAATCTAATCACTCAAACAACCTAAACTATCCATTTAACAACTAAACCAACAAATTTGGAAAGAAAACAACCATTTGAAAGCAAAATTTCGTAGCTCCCCATTAGGGTTTCCCAAACCCTCACCAAACTCACTCTAAACAACTCAAAAATACTCACAAACTTCACCTAATTGTATACAAACCAAAACCCATTAAATTTTTACCTTAAAATTCTTGAAAGAACTTTGGAAAGAAGGAAGAAGAGCTTTAGTGGAGGGCTGGTTCGTGGAGAGGAGGAAAGGGGAGAGAAAATGAAGAAAAAGTTTACCATTTACATTTTTAACTTAACACTTTTCCATTTTTTGTTTTTCCCACCTAATTTTCCCTATTTTTAATTCAAACCCTATCCTTTGCTTCACTTCAATGCCAACGTGAATCAACACAAACCACACATTTCTTTGCAATTTTATTGGTTTAACACTATTGACTTGTCAACCTTTTCCTTCCACAATTTCTTGAAATTTAATTGGCTTAATACTTTGACTTTTCAATCACCTCTTTGGTTTTGAATTGTCAACTTCTCTTCTTCCCTTTGTGTTATACTTATTTCTCATCCCACACTTAACATTAAACTACCCTCACTCCTCTAAATCTAATGCTCCACACGTTATAGAAACATTACGGGTGTTACAGTATGTCTTAGCATTTTTGAATAGAGGCTTTCACCGCATATACCACACCATTTCAAACAATCAAAATTGAACACTTATCAATTAAATAGATTATAGTCGTCACAATATTTTCCATGCAACCGTTTCAACCTAACATCCTTTGATGCTTACTTACCTTGGATACTTAGTATAATTAAACAATTGTTCAACTAGCCTTGAGGGTTTGGCAAACCTAAGCATGTCAAGTAGTTCAAAGCATTAACAAAATTGCCTATGATACAATTATCAAACATATTTAAATTTATACAGATTCTATGCTCACTATTTTTCATCCAATTTAAAAAAATTACAACTTCATGTGTACATAACCATTTTAATCAATTCTAGTGTCTATAGATCCCACATGTTCATATAATTTTGTAAAATAGTTTTACTAACTTGAAAATCTTAAAGACATACCGTTACCAACAAGACCAAGACATGAACAGATTCGCATTCACTATTTTATCCAATTTTCAAAAATTCATAAGTTTCATTAGACTTGTCCCGTTCAATTAATTTCAGAGGCTATAGTTTTATTGAAGAGTCTAATATACCATACAAAAATAGTACCACAAATGAAAATCAGGAAGATGGGTTAATAACATTAAAACCAAAATATCTACATATTTCATACTCATTGTTTTCATCAAACTTTAAAATTCCATAACTTCATATATACTTATCATATTCCATCCATTCAAAAGCCAATAATCTCCTTGGGATGTCTAATTTAATAGGTGTAAATATCTTATGTATCGAAAATCCGTAGCTCATTGGATTTCATTAAAACAGAGACATGCCAAGATTTTTAATAATGGTTTTTACCGAACTTTGAAAAATCATAAACGCTTATCATATTAATCTAATTCATTATATTGCAATGCCCATAGTTTTCTTAAGATGTCTAGTACGATATAAAAAATTATTTTAAGCATTGGAAACCAAAACAGAAATGACACAAAAAATTCCAAATTTCCAATCATTCTTACAATACTTAGTTAATCATACACATTTTCATCAAATTCTTTACATGCATGACGTCGAAGATGTTTTACCAATATTCTTATACATTTGCAAGTATAGAAATATATCCAAAAAACTAAAATTTGAAATTAACTTATCAATTTTTCAATATCCATAAAAAATACCCATATTTTGACCCTTTTCATGCATAAATTACTTATCTTCAAAGAAACCCTTAAGAAGACTTACCTTGTCTTCACAACAGTATGAGAAGGAGCTATGTTGTGTTGCTTGAAAGAATGAGGAAAATACATAGGCAACCCTCAGTTAAATAGAAGAAAAGAAAGAGAGAGAATAAATTAGGTGTCTTAGTCTCCCCTTCGTGAGTCATAAACCCATTCTCATGCATGTTTCTTCTTTCGACACTTCATTATCTATTGTATAGCCATAATGGTTACATCTTTGACACCTCATATATCTACATATATATATATTCCCATAATCAATTAATATATTCCAACCCTTTAACATTTAACTCTACACTTTTGTTAATTCCTCAACCCTTGAATTACTATAATTTTAATTAAAACTCTAATCATTTGATAATTTATAGAAATATCATATAATTAACATAATAAATATCTGGGTGTTATAATTTTTGATTTACTCTTCTATGAATATGAGTTCTTTAAGAGAAACTAGTGTGATTATCCAACTCGATGATAGGTCTAATGTTTATCCCGGAAGAGTTTTAGAAGATTTTTTAGTTTAGGCCAATGATATGGTATTCCCTACATATTTTTATGTGCTTAACATGGAGGAAGATGATGCTTCTAATTCTACGGTAATTTTGCTTAGAAGACCATTTCTGAAATTATCTAAAATAAAAATTAATGTGCATAATGGTACACATAATATGGAATTTGATGGAGATGTCATTAAATTTAATGTGTATGATGCCATGAATTATCCTAGTTATGTAAATCCATTTTTGATTTGAATGTCACTGACCCTTTGGCATAGGAAGCTCTTGACTTGATTGATAAAGATGGATTGAAGGTTATACTCAATAAGAATTTCACTTTAAAGTACTTTTGAAAATCCAAGAAACATCTTTGATTGATTCTGATTGGAAGACGCACTTCATGACTTGGAATCTATCAAAACTCTTAAACACTATGCACCTTTTATTGAATTACCACTTTTTGACACAACTTCTTCCCTTTATTTTGTGCAGGCACCAAAGTTGGAATTGAAACCATTGCGAAACCACTTGAAATATGCATTTTTTGAAAATGAGAAATCTTTTCTAGTGATAATTTCTAACAAATTGAATGCTTTAGAAGAAATGTTGATTTCAATCCTGAGGGAGCACAAAGAAGTCATCGGTTGGACTATAGTCGAGATCAAAGGATTAAGGCCTTCCAGATGCATACATCAGATATTAATGGATGAGGATTACAAGCCCTCTTGATAAGCTCAATGTCAACTGAATCCACCCATGATAGAGGTGGTGAAGAAAGAAATCATGAAACTTCTTGATGCCGGTACGATCTACCCAATTCCAGATAGAAGTGGGTAAGCCTAACTCAAGTTGTCCTGAAGAAGACCGACATAATTATGGTAGAGAATCCCGATGCATGGTTCCCACTCGTGTTAAAAAATGAGACAAGGATTGTATCCCTTTCATTGATCAAATGCTTGAATGTTTAGCATGTTATTCTCACTAATTTTTTTTTTATGGTTATTCAAGTTTCCACCAAATTCTCATTGCTCTTAAAAAAAGACAACTTTTACATGTTTGTTTGGTACTTGTACATATTGAAGGATGTTCTTTAAACTTTGCATAGCACCTGCCACGTTGCAAAGATGTAAGGTTAGTGTATTCTTAGATTATGTAGAGAACGCCATTGAAGTGTTAATGGATGAATTTATCTCCTATGATGATTCATTCGATACATGTTTTACTAATCCCAAAAAAGTTCTTCTAAGATGCATAGAAACAAACATAATACCTGATTATGAGAAGTGTCATTTAATGGTGGAACAAGGTATCATTTTGGGTCATACCATATTTTCTAGGGGATTGGAAGTAGACAAAGCTAAAATAAACATGATTAAATCCTCGCCTTACTTTGCAAATGTGCGGGAAGCTTGTTCTTTTCTTTGACATGCAGAATTTTATCGGCCTTTCATAAAGGATTTCTCAAAGACTACTCAGCCCTTAAGTAGATTACTTCACAAGGATGTGGAGTTTATCTTTGAAGAGGCTTGCAAGATGACATTTGATAACTTGAAGGAAATGTTGACAACAACACCAATTTTTCAACCACTGAATTGGGACCTCAATCACGTAGTTCCTATGTTCTTCAGATAAAAAATTGGGAAAGCATCTATGTTGTCTATTATGAATCCAAGACACTTTATATTGCACAATGTAACTATTCGAAAATGGAAAAAGAACTCTTAGCAATTGTTTTTGTTTTAGAAAAATTCAATTAATATTTACTAGGTGCTAAAGTGTAGCACCCGGTTCCATTGAACCAAAATTTAAATTATTATTAATGATGTACTTTTATAGAAGGGTTGGGGGAGTTATTGATTAGGTTAATAAATGACTAGGCAAGGGCAGAAAAGTAATTGGAAATTTAAAAGTGGATAATGTATTTAAGGTTAGTGATTTGGGGTTTAGTGCACGGTAGCCGCCACTAATTTCCTCATTTCTCTCTCGGCCTTCAGCTCTTCAGCAGGAAACCTTCGGGCGATTTCTTTCTTACTCGATTCTCCTTCAACCTAGGTAAGCTTTCTAAGTTTGTCTGTGATTTTAGCAGTTAGATAGCTGAGGGAGTACAATGTGTGAAGTTTCGAGGAATACTGTTAGTGAGTTGAGTTCGGGTTTAGTGTTGAATCGGGAATGCACAATGAACTAAGCTTCCAAACTAGTTTCCCTAGATTCCTGAATAGATTAGAATGAGGCTTAGTAGAAATCTAATTGATATCCTTTCTATGACTTAGGTGAGTAAACTTCTGAAGTAGTTTGAAACCGAGCATTTCCAGGAGAGCCAGGTAAGTAAAGTATTGCTTGCACCTTCGGGCCTACATCACAAGACAGTAGGGTTTGTGCGTGTTTGTGAACATTTCTTTTCAGGATGATATGTATCATATTTTAAAGGTACACGAAAATGAATTTGAATGCATATTGGCATGGTAAGGATTGAACATAATGAAACAGCTATGTGAATCAGTTTTACTGTTAAGGGAACTAATCCAACCCTTAATGAGTCAGTGGATATTTATACTTTGGAAGAGTTGATCCAACTCCCAATTTCACAGGGGGATCTGAACAGTGAATCAGCTTTACTTTTAAGGGATCTAATCTAACCCTTAATGAGTCAGTGGATATTTATACTTTGGGAGAGTTGATCCAACTCCCAATTTCACAGGGGGATCTGAACAGAAACGACGCATGAAAAACTGAGATGAGAAAGTAGAAATTGCATGTTTAGGAATTCATGTTTCAGCATTTCATTCCTTTTTCATTACTGCTTTGCTTACTTAGCATTAGGCTAATAGATGAGTTTTGTGATGTAGGTGAAGAAGTAACCGCAGGTGTGTTTGCTGAGTCTACTGAGGACTAGACTGGTTGGAGGAGTGCATTTGTGTAACAATTTGGCATCTGATGGGGCGGTTTAACTGGTGACAGTGGTTGTGAAGGTTTAGTGGACAATGAGTTCAATTTGAGTATGTTAAACTCTCTGATGTTGGAAGTAGCTTTGATGTTTCCAAAGGTACTTTGAGTTCTCATGACATTAGTAGTTTCCAATGTTATGAACACATTTTGAAACTTACTAATAATGCCACCTTACTGATTTAGTATTGTTTTTACTGGATTCGAGTAAAACAAGGTTTTGAATGGTTTTCTTTTGAATGGTTTCAGTAGAGTGAATAAACCCTTCTCTGAGGTTAGAGTTGTATTGTGTGGCAAGGAGTTGTTGGTGTGTTGTTTCGTTCACTATCGGTAGATGAAGTCTATCGGCATGTGTCGAGTCGTTGTTTTATTCACTATCGGTAGATGAAGTCTATCGGTAGATGTCGAGTTATAGTTATGTTGTCTATCGGAAGATATAAGTAGAAAGCTTGTCGTTTAGTGATCGGCGTATGCAGTTTATTTAATCAGAAGATGTAGGTTTGAGTCGATCGGGTGATGGCTGACGTCACCGGTGGATGTATGTAAAGTTGATCGGATGGCTAACCGGTGGATGTATGTAAAAGTTGATCGGATGATGGCTAACGTCACCGGTGGATGTATGTAAAAGTTGATCGGATGATGGCTAACGTCACCGGTGGATGTATGTAAAAGTTGATCGGATGATGGCTAACGTCACCGGTGGATGTATGTAAAAGTTGATCGGATGATGGCTAACGTCACCGGTGGATGTATGTAAAAGTTGATCGGATGATGGCTAACGTCACCGGTGGATGTATGTAAAAGTTGATCGGATGATGGCTAACGTCACCGGTGGATGTATGTAAAAGTTGATCGGATGATGGCTAACGTCACCGGTGGATGTATGTAAAAGTTGATCGGATGATGGCTAACGTCACCGGTGGATGTATGTAAAAGTTGATCGGATGATGGCTAACGTCACCGGTGGATGTATGTAAAAGTTGATCGGATGATGGCTAACGTCACCGGTGGATGTATGTAAAAGTTGATCGGATGATGGCTAACGTCACCGGTGGATGTATGTACATCGGCAGATGCGTTTGACTTCTGCGACTTCTCAAGTATTCCACGGTTTAAACCTTTATTTCCTATTTGCCGATTGTCTCTTAACATTCCAAACAATATTTCATAGTTTTGTTTAACTCTGTTGTTGCTCAAATAATTTCCGCTGCAAGTCTTTAAATGTTTTGAGGTTTTCTAAAAAAAATATATATATATATTAAATTTTGACTTTCGAGCGAAGTTTTAAATTTAGTCCAAGATTTCTTAGTTATGTATGGGCTTGAGTAACAAACCGGGTTCAGAAAACTCGGGGCGTTACATAAAGTATTTGTTTATTCTGATCATGTAGTTCTCAAATACTTGTTTTAAAAAAAATTTGATCATACAATTCTCAAATGCTTGTTTTCCAAAAAGGAGTATAAGCCTAGACTTATTCGGTGGATACTCCTACTAGAAGAATTTATGCTTGTTTGAATGTTTTCTGTATGTCATGTATCATGTTTTTGGAAAGAACACGAAAATGAATTTACATGTAATGGTATGGTAAGGCATGAACAGATTGTAACAGACCAACTGTTAAGGGAACTAATCCGCCCCTTAATTGATGAAGAGGATGTATGACTTTGGGAAATTGATCTGCTTCCTAACGGAATATAGGATCAGATCAGCTGTTAAGGGAACTAATCCGCCCCTTAATCGATGAAGAGGATGTATGACTTTGGGAAAATTGATCCAACTCCCAATGGAACCGAGGGATCAGATCAGTGAAAGTATGAAAATGCAACTGAGATGTGAAAGTAGAAACTACATAACTAGGATTTATGTTTCAGCTTATCATTTCATTTTTGCTCTACTTATTTAGCATTAGGCTAATAGATGAGTTTTGTGATGTAGGTGCTGAGGTAACTACAGGGGAATTCTCTGAATTTACTGAAGACTAGGAGGAGTTGATGGAGCACACCTATGTCTCGACTTGGCAATCTGATGGAGCGGTTTAACTAATGTCAGTAAGTGTGAAAGTCTAGTCGACAATGATTTAGATTTGGTATGCTGAGAATGTTAATGACAGCAGAAGTTTAATGCTTTTAATAATTTTGGAGTTTTTCTGATTATGAAAACACGATTTGGTTTTATTTGTAGATTTTTATTCTGAATTTATAAAGTTGTGAATTTATGTTGTTTTGAATAGCTGCTGTTAAAAACTTACAAGTTCTTTAAGTAGGCAGAGTTGTCTATTTGTTTAGAGTGTTACTGTTCACCGGTGGATGTTGACTATCGGTGGACGTAGTGCATCGGTGAATGTAGTCTATCGGTGGATGTAAAATGTTACTGTTCACCGATGGATGTTGTCTATCGGTGGATGTTGTCTATTGGTGGATGTAGTCTATCGGTAGATGTGAGTAATAGATTTTGTCGTTTAGTGATCGTAAGACGTGGGTAATAGCTTTTGTCGTTTAGTGATCGGAAGACGTGAGTAATAGCTTTTGTCATTTAGTGATCGGTAGACGTGAGTAATAGCTTTTTTCATTTTGTGATCGGTGGATGCCTTTTGCTTCTGTTTCTATCACTGGAACTATTCAGCAGTAGAGGTGTTCTGTTTTCTTTTGTTTTCTTTCAACCGATTGACTTTATTATTTTAATTAAATTAATAAATGTTGTTTTATACAAATGAATTTCTGCTGCAAGTTTTTAACGTTTTTAAGTGTCAAACTTTGACCGTTGAGTGAAATTTTAAAATTTTCCCAGAATGTCATAGTATGGTTCAGTATTATGAGTAGCGAACCAGGTTATATAATTCGAGGCGTTACAGAATGGTATTAGAGTCATTTTGTTAAACCGTTCAAAAGAATACTCATCAGTGCTGATCGTCGCATGGAAGTACTCCAACAACTGTAAGTGTTTATGTTAACCTTAGTTATTAGATATTTATGAGAGTAATTAAACTTGAACAGGAATATAACAAATGGCTAGACGACCAGAAAGACCAAGAGTACCGAGAGAGATGCCAAATTTGAGAAGTGAGGAGGATCCTAGTGTAATTAAGCAGCTGACAGATTTGGTGTGCCAACAGACAGATTTGGTATGTCAGCAATCCGATCAGTTAGGAGTACTGTTGAACCGAGAAGTACAAGGAAGTGCTAACTCGGGTTCCAGCAATAAGCATTCAGGAGACAGATTCTGGAGGCTACAGCCGCCCACATTTGAGGGAATGTCGTCCAACCCGATTGTAGCTGAGGAGTGGCTCAGGAAGATTGAGAGCATGTTCAGGTGTGCCAACGTTGCTGAAGGAGACAAAGTCACTCTGGCAACGTTCCATTTCGCTGGGGTCGTTTAACTTTGGTGGGAAACGATAGAGACCACAATTGATGTTGTAACACCCGGTTTCATAGAACTATTTATCTTACTAACTTGCAGTGAATGTTTTATTGATGATATTGGGAGGAATTACTGGTTAGGTCAGTAAAGAAATAAGTAAGGGCATCTTGGTAATTGTAAATTAATAGTGGATAACCTATATAAAGAAGAATTTATTGAGGTGTAGCCGCCACTGTTTATTCTCACTCTCGGTTTTCAGCTCAACTTAGCAGAGCTTCCCAGGCGACTTCCTTCCCGATTCCTTTCTCCAATCTAGGTGAGTTCTACCTTGATTTCTTACTGATTTAGTGACTAAGGGTGATTGAGTGGAGATTGTAGATACGTATTTTTGCGATTTGCCATGAATAAGAGTAGATTCGGGTTTAGTGTAAATTTGGGAATGCTCAATGAATAGAACTCCCAACTGTCCACTTAGGTTTTCTGAATGCTTTAAAATGAGGATTAGTAAGGATGGACTTAATGCCCTGTTTATGATTTTAGGTGAGCAATTTTGAAGCAACTCCTAACCAAGTACCCACAAGGAATCTAGGTAAGTGAAGTATTGTGTGTGCCTTCGGGCCTACATCACAAAATAGTAGGTTTATGCATGTTTTAGTATTTTATGTATGTCATGCATCACGTTTTTGAAAGAACACGAAAATGAGTTTACATGTAATGTTATGGAAAGGCGAGTACAAACTGAAATGCATTAGCTGTTAAGGGAACTAATCCACCCCTTAATCGATGAAGATGATTTATAACATTGGGAGAATTGATCTCACTCCCAAGGGAACTGAGGGATCAGAACAGCTATTAAGGGAATTCATCCACCTCTTAACTGATGAAGAGGATGTATAACATTGGGAGAAAATATCCCACTCCCAAGGGAACCAAGGGATCAGATCAGTAAATAAACGATGTGCAACTGAGATGAGAAAGTAGAAACTGCATATTCAGGATTTTGTATTTCAGCATATCATTTCATTATTGCTTTACTTGATTAGCCTTAGGCTAATAGATTAGTTTTGTGATGTAGGTGTTGAGGATTCTACAGGTGAATTCCCTGAGATTACTGAAGAATAGATGGAGTTGATGAGCACTCCTCTGTCTCGATCTGACATACTGATGAGGCGGATTAACTGGTGTCTAAGGAAGTGATGATTTGGTAAACTATGACTTGATTTAAGTATGTTGAGTTTTCTAATTATAGGAGTGATGTTAATGATTGAATACATTTTCTTTGAGATTTTACTAATATTAGTATTCTGCTGAGTTTTAAATGTTGGTTTTTACTGGATTTGAGTAAATTCCTTTCTGTAGTTAGAGTTGTGTTTGTATGCCAAGGAGTAGTTGAAATGTTATTCTGGTCTCTATCAGTAGATGAAGTCTATCGGCAGACGTTGAGTTGTTGTTCTGTTGTCTATCGGAAGATGTCTTCAGTGGAAGTCATCGGATGATATAGGATGTAATTGTCGTTTAGTGATCGGTATATGTAGCTTGTTTTATCGGTAGATGTGAGATGAAGTCGATCGGATGAAGGCAATCATCCGGTTGACGTCATCGGTGGATGTAGAATAAAGTCGATCGGATGAAAGAATTCATCTGGCTGACGTCATCGAAAGATGTAGAAAGTCTCTTGTCGTTTAGTGACCGGTGGATGTCGTGTGTTAAATCCATCGAAAGATGTAGAAAGTCTTTTGTCGTTTAGTGACCGGTGGATGTCGTGTGTTAAATCCATCGGAAGATGTATAAAGGCTTTTGTCGAAAGATGTAGAAAGTCTTTTGTCGTTTAGTGACCGGTGGATGTCGTGTGTTAAATCCATCGAAAGATGTAGAAAGTCTTTTGTCGTTTAGTGACCGGTGGATGTCGTGTGTTAAATCCATCGAAAGATGTAGAAAGTCTTTTGTCGTTTAGTGACCGGTGGATGTCGTGTGTTAAATCCATCGAAAGATGTAGAAAGTCTTTTGTCGTTTAGTGACCGGTGGATGTCGTGTGTTAAATCCATCGAAAGATGTAGAAAGTCTTTTGTCGTTTAGTGACCGGTGGATGTCGTGTGTTAAATCCATCGAAAGATGTAGAAAGTCTTTTGTCGTTTAGTGACCGGTGGATGTCGTGTGTTAAATCCATCGAAAGATGTAGAAAGTCTTTTGTCGTTTAGTGACCGGTGGATGTCGTGTGTTAAATCCATCGAAAGATGTAGAAAGTCTTTTGTCGTTTAGTGACCGGTGGATGTCGTGTGTTAAATCCATCGAAAGATGTAGAAAGTCTTTTGTCGTTTAGTGACCGGTGGATGTCGTGTGTTAAATCCATCGAAAGATGTAGAAAGTCTTTTGTCGTTTAGTGACCGGTGGATGTCGTGTGTTAAATCCATCGAAAGATGTAGAAAGTCTTTTGTCGTTTAGTGACCGGTGGATGTCGTGTGTTAAATCCATCGAAAGATGTAGAAAGTCTTTTGTCGTTTAGTGACCGGTGGATGTCGTGTGTTAAATCCATCGAAAGATGTAGAAAGTCTTTTGTCGTTTAGTGACCGGTGGATGTCGTGTGTTAAATCCATCGAAAGATGTAGAAAGTCTTTTGTCGTTTAGTGACCGGTGGATGTCGTGTGTTAAATCCATCGAAAGATGTAGAAAGTCTTTTGTCGTTTAGTGACCGGTGGATGTCGTGTGTTAAATCCATCGAAAGATGTAGAAAGTCTTTTGTCGTTTAGTGACCGGTGGATGTCGTGTGTTAAATCCATCGAAAGATGTAGAAAGTCTTTTGTCGTTGACTTTTTCCAGCGGCAGACGCGTTTGACTTTCGAAACTTTTGAAGTATTTTGTGATTTAAACCTATATTTCTTTTGGTTGATTATTTCTTAACATTCCAACTGATTATTCAAGAATTGTTCTAGTTTTGTTTGACTCTATTTTACTTAAATGATTTCCGCTGCAAGTTTTTAAATGTTTTGAAGTTTTAGAAAATGTCAAATTTTGACTTTCGAGTGAACTTTTAATTTTGGTTCGAAGTTTTCGAGTTTTGTGCAAGTTTTTTTTAAGTTTTTTTTTTTGTAACAAACCGGGTTCAGAAAACTCAGGGCGTTACGGTATGGTATCAGAGACATTCAGTTAAACCGTTCAAAAGATTACTCATCAGTGCCAATCGTTGCATGGAAGTACTCCAACAACTGTAAGTGTTTAACTTAACCGTAGCTATTGGATAGTTAAGAGTGTAATTAACCTTGTACAGGAATTTAGCATAATGGCCAGACGCCCAGGGAGACCAAGAGTGCCAAGGGAAATGCCAAATTTGAGGACTGAAGAGGATCCTAGTGTAATTAGACAGCTAACAGAGTTAGTGCGCCAACAGACAGAGTTAGTACGCCAACAATCCGATCATGTAGGTGTGCTGTTGAACCGAGAGGTGCATGGTAGTGCCAACTCGAGTTCCAGCAATGATCAAACAGGAGATAGATTCCGGAGACTTCATCCGCCCACATTTGATGGAAAATCATCCAATCCGATTGTCGCTGAGGAGTGGCTTAGGAAAATTGAGAGTATGTTTAGGTGTGCCAATGTTGGAGAAGGAGACAAAGTCACGTTGGCCACGTTTCATTTTGCTGGTGATGCTCAACTTTGGTGGGAGACAATCGAGACCACCACCGATGTTCTAGCGATGTCCTGGTCGCAGTTCAAGGACATCTTCTATGAGAAATATTTTAACAGCACAGTCCAGACTGCAAAGAAGGTAGAGTTTTTGAACTTGAAGCAGACAGGGTCTGTGGCTGAATATGTTAGACAATTCGAGTCTCTGTCCAGGTTCGCTGGACACCTTGTTCACCGAAATGAAGATAAGGTGTTTCAATTCATGCATGGGCTGAAACCAGAAATGTACAGAGGGGTCAAGTTTTCGGGTTTTAAAGGTTTGCCTTTCAGTGATATTGTGTCCACAGCATTGGAGGTGGAGGAAGCTGAATTGAAGTGTGCTGGACCAAAGGAAACCCCGAGAAAGTTTGTTCAACCACCACCGCAGAGAGGAGTGAAGAGGCACAATGAAGGCCAGTATAGTCATGGAATAGGGAAGAAAGTATCAGATACCAAGACGTTTCCTCAGTGCCCGAAGTGTTCGAAGAATCACCCGGGAGAGTGTAGATTTGGAACGAATAAGTGTTTTAACTGTGAAGAGGTTGGACATTCATTCAGGGATTGCCCAAAGCCTAGAATCACCCGTTGCTTCAACTGTAACAAAGTCGGCCATATCAATAGAGACTGCCCAGCTTTGAAGGGCGGACCTGCCAAGGTCAAACCAAGAATATTCTCCATGATGGAATCAGGTGATGAGGACCAGCCTGCTGTAGTGTCAGGTGCCATATTGATTAACTCTACACCTGCTTTTACTTTGATAGATTCAGGTGCAACTCATTTTTTTATAACCTTTGCATTTGCTGATAAGTTAGATGTACGGTTTACTCCTACTGAGCATGTGTTTAACGTAGCATTACTCTCTGGTGAGCGCATGCACTCCAATCAAGTGATGCCCGATAGTATTGTATTAGTAGGAAATATGAATTTGCCTGCTGACCTCATTGTTATGGATATAATGGGATTTGATGTGATCCTAGGAATGGATTGGTTGTTTAAGCATTACGCCTCAATAGATTGTAGAACTGGTGTTGTTAGTTTTCAACCCCCTGGTGGTTTAAACCATACCTTCTAAGCTCTGAAGAAGAGTAAGGAAATGTCTATTATGACCTCTATAAATTATGAACCTCCCCCATGCAGAGAGTATTCGTGCTTTTTGGCTAGTGTTTTTGACACACAACTAGTAGAGAAAACAAGTCCCAAAAATGCCTTATTTTTCCAGGATTTTCCGGAAGTATTCCTAGATGACTTTCCTGGCTTGCCACCAGATAGAGAAATCGAATTTGTTGTAGATGTTTACCCCGGCGCCGAGCCTGTGTCTAAAAATCTATATAGACTAGCACCAAGAGAACTTAAAGAATTAAAGAAACAGTTGGAGGAATTGTTGGAGAAAGGGTTCATACGCCCTAGCTTTTCACCATGGGGTGCACCTGTCCTTTTTGTCAAAAAGAAAGATGGATCTATGCGTATGTGCATTGATTATAGAGAATTGAATAAATTAACTGTCAAGAACAAGTACTCTTTGCCGAGGATTGATGACTTATTTGACCAGCTTAAGGGTGCGAGAGTTTTCTCTAAGATCGACTTGAGGTCCGGTTATTACCAGCTGAAGGTTAATTCTAAAGATATCCCAAAGACTGCCTTTCGCACAAGGTATGGACATTATGAGTTTTTGGTTATGTCTTTTTGTTTGACAAATGCACCAGCAGCCTTCATGGATCTTATGAATTGGGTATTTCACGAGTATTTGGATAAATTTGTTATTGTGTTCATAGATGACATTCTGATCTACTCACATACCAAGGAGGAACATGCGAGACATTTGAGTTTGGTATTAGGATTACTAAGGCAGCACCAACTTTATGCCAAGTTTTCTAAGTGTGAGTTCTTGTTGGACCAGGTTCACTTTTTAGGACATGTCATCTCTGGGGATGGCATATCTGTTGATCCAGTAAAGGTTCAAGCAGTTAACGAGAGGCCCCAACCGAAGAGTGCTATTGATATTCGAAGCTTCCTTGGGTTGGCTGGGTATTATAGGAAGTTCATTGAAGGATTCTCAAAGATTGCAACACCCCTCACTCGACTAACTAGAAAGAACGTGAAATATGTGTGGACTGAGGATTGTGAGTATAGTTTTCAGACCTTGAAACAGAAACTGACCAATGCCCCAATTTTGACCCTTCCTGTCGATAATGGTAAGTTTAGCATTTACTGTGATGCTTCCAAGATTGGTCTCGGATGTGTGTCAATGCAAGATGGAAAGGTTGTAGCTTATGCTTCTAGGCAGTTAAAAGTACATGAAAAGAATTTACCCTACACATGACTTAGAAACTAGCTGCTGTGGTCTTTGCATTAAAGATTTGGAGGCACTACCTGTATGGACAAACTTGTGAGATATTTTCGGATCATAAAAGTTTGAAGTATATCTTCACACAGAAGGAATTGAACATGAGACAATGTAGGTGGTTAGAGTTTGTCAATGATTATGATTTCGAGATTAAGTACCACCCTGGCAAGGCGAATGTAGTGGCTGATGCCTTGAGTTGAGTGACGACTTCAGTCTCTACATTGATTCTAGACATACCAATAGCTTTAGAGACAGAATTCCAAAGATTTAACCTGGAAGCTGTATCTAGTGTGTCAGCTATGATTTCAGCCATATCTTTGAGGCCTTCTATTTTGGAGAGAATAAAGGAAGTTCAGATGAATGACACTGAATGCAATAAGTATAAGTTGTGCATGGATTCTACAGACAAGTCGGATTTCAACTGTTCTGTCGATGGAATTCTTAAGTTTCGAAATAGATGGTTTGTCCTGGCTGATACTGAACTTAGAAGGGAAGTCCTATCTGAGGCACATTCTTCTAGACTCTTTGTTCATCCAGGAGGTACGAAAATGTACAGAGATCTCAAGCAACATTATTGGTGGCCAAGTATGAAAAGAAGTGTGGCGGAGTATGTGGAGTCATGTCTGGTCTGCCAGCAAGTCAAAGCCGAACATTAAAGGCCTGCAGGAACATTGCAACCCTTACCAGTTGCCGAATGGAAATGGGAACAAATAACTATGGATTTTGTTATAGGATTACCTAGAACAACAAAAGGTCACGATGCAATTTGGGTAATAGTCGATCGTCTAACCAAATCTGCTCACTTTTTGCCAATAAAGATAACCTACTCGATGGATCAACTTGCTGAATTGTACATGCAAGAGGTTGTTAGATTGCATGGAGTTCCTAGCACCATAGTTTCAGATCGAGACTCCAGATTTACATCTAAATTTTGGAAAAGTTTGCACAAGGCTATGGGAACACAGCTTAATTTGTCACGACCCTTACCCGTATATCTATATATATATTTTTTTTTAACTTTTACTTTAACTGTACTTAAGCGGAAATCTCAATTAAAGTCGAAATCGGAATCTAAATCGGAGTTCGTTTAGTAAATCATTTAAACAATTACTAAATCAATAAACTTAAACAATTTAAAACAATTAATTAATAAAAGAAATCAATTAAATAAAATATATATATATTTTTTAAAATGGGCAGAGGAGGTGGCGATTGCTCGCTGGAGCAATCGCCATATGGCGATTTCCTCTTGGCAATCGCTTCTCCAGCGATTGCCAGAGGAAGAGGCGATTGCTCGCCTCTGGGAGGCGAGCAATCGCCAGACTCTCTGGACTCCAGAGAGTCCAGCTCTTCCTCTTCTTCTTCTTCTTTCCTTTTTCTTCATCCTTCGCCCCTGTACTCCTCTCTTAAATACCAAAAACACACAACACATATCTCATCACTTTTCTCACTACAAACTCACCCAAAATCATACCTATCTCCATAAAATACTCTCCTCATACACTTACTCAAACACTCAAAACCGACACGATTCACGTTAAGCATAATCAAATTTTATAAAAACAAACCGCGTGGTTCCGTTTAAAAGTTTAACATTCCTACCTGTTTTAAAACATCGAAAAAAACACCACAAAACATTTTACATTATCCATACAGTCACCAAACACCCTAATAATGTACCTAAACATTTCCAAAATCTGTACAATTTACTATTAACTCAAAACGTCACTAAAGACCCCCAAAAACTTCTAACCATGAGTCCCCAACCTAGCCAAAACACAAGCCGCCGCCACGAGCTCCAACCATCAACCGCTACACTTGATCGTCGTAAGGAGGTTCCTCACCTTCGTTACCGTCACCTACATCATACGATAACTACATTAAGCCTAATGCTTAGTAAGGAGCGTGCTAAAAATAACATTACATATATGCATGACATTTGTAAAACAGTTTCGTTTCGTAAAACCTTTTTCTTGATCCGTGAAAAACATTCATTTAGTCCCGTGAGAAACATTCATTTAGTCCCGTGAGAAACATTCATTTAGTCCCATGAGAAACATTCATTTAGTCCCGTGAGAACCATTCATTTAGTCCCGTGAGAAACATACAGTCAGGTCCCGTGAGAACCATTCATTTAGTCCCGTGAGAAACATACAGTCAGGCCCGTGAGAAACATACACGTGAGAATCATACAACATTCAACTGATCGTTCTTTCATTTAACTTTTCATAAAAACATGCTCATAAACAGTTCGTATGCACTTTAAGAAAACATGATGCGTGAGGAGACATACATAGAAACATCTATCGAACAACCACTAAACTTTGCTAAGGCACTACTTAACTACCCTTCTTACCATCAACCCATGTAACCATCTAACCTCGTCACAATAAACATAATCGACATCGTTACGACGTAGGGCCTTAGTGGCCGGAAACCTAACACTCACTTACCTAGCGTCCTAAATATGCCAAGCACCGTCCTTTGAGCTTGGGTTACCTAGAGCATTTAACATCACATCATTAATATCGATTTTCAAACATCGAATATAAACAATCGACTTCACTAGCTAGGACAAATCCTTCTAAAACTCTAATCCTTTTTCTTTCGGGCATTTCATCGAACACTTAGTGCTCAAAACTTCAAAACTCCATTAATGTCCTTCAACTACATTTCCAACAACCAAATCTTCACATTAAAACAACCACCAACACCATTAATCTTCTCTAACAACTTCAACAATCATTAATATATCATCAATGAGTAATAATTAAACAACCCTAACAATTTCTAACAAAACCCCTAATTTCTTCACAAACCCTAACTCAAAACAAACCCTAAAACCAACAAATCACTTGACCAAAACGTAGAGCTTACCCTAAGAGTCGAGTTGGGGAAGAAACTTGAAGGAGAGAATCGCCAAAATGGAGGAGAATGGCCAAGGTTGAGGATCGGCGATGGGTAGAAGAGAAAATCGCCCAAGGACAGGGTTTTTCGTGCGTGGAGGAGAAAGTGAGAAAGAGAGAGAAGGCTTTTTGCCTTTTATTAAATTTTTGACTTTTAAAACAAATTTACCTAAATGCCCTTAGCCTATTTCTTTAACTTAAATCATAATTTCATCTATCGGTTTAATTTCTCCAAAATTCCCTTATTCCTCCCAATAATTCTATTTATCCTTAGGGTCCTAACGAAACTTCTCGTTGGCCATTTGGACTTAATTCATTATTCCTACGAATTATCGTTCTATAATTGCTCCAAATATTAAACTCTAAACTTATTTGCTGGAAATCTTTAAAACGAACTTTCTGGGTGTTACATAATTTTAGCATAGCTTTCCACACTCAAACTGATGGACAATTCGAGAGAACCATCCAAACATTAGAGGATATGCTCCGTGCCTGCGTACTAGATTTTCAAGGATATTGGAGTAAACATTTATCATTGGTGGAGTTTTCCTATAATAACAGTTTTCAGGCAACAATAGGAATTGCACCGTATGAAACATTGTATGGACGTAAGTGCAGATCTCCATTGTATTGGGATGAAGTTGGGGAAACACAATTGATTGGTCCTGATATTGTGCAGCAGACAGTGGAGAAGATTGCTCTTATCCGTCAAAGGATCTTGACAGCTCAAAGCCGGCAGAAAAACTATGCAGACAAAAGACGAAGAGAACTGGAATTTGAGGTAGGTAATGAAGTTTTTCATAGGGTGTCACCTTTCAAGGGAGTTGTGAGATTTGGAAAGAGAGGCAAGTTGAACCCCAGATATATTGGACCTTTCCCAATCTTGAAGAGGATTGGAAAGTCAGCTTATCAACTACAGTTATGAGCCTCTTTAGAAGGAATCCACAATGTGTTTCATGTTTCCATGCTAAAGAAGTGCGTTAGAGGTCTATCTCAAGTTGTGGAACCTCAGAGTATTGAAGTTCACCCCACTCTTACTTATGAAGAGAAACTAGTAAGGATCCTAGACTATGCAGTAAAGGTGCTGCGCAACAAAGAAGTTCCACTGGTGAAAGTCTTATGGCGTAACCAGAGCATAGAAGAAACAACTTGGGAACGCCAGCAAGATATGATGGATCAACACCCAGAATTATTCAGGTACTGAATTTTGAGGACAAAATTCTTTTAAGGAGGGTAGATTGTAACACCCGGTTTCATAGAACTATTTATCTTACTAACTTGTAGTGAATGTTTTATTGATGATATTGGTAGGAATTACTAATTAGGTCAATAAAGAAATAAGTAAGGGCATCTTGGTAATTGTAAATTAATAGTGGATAACCTATATAAAGAAGAATTTATTGAGGTGTAGCCGCCACTGTTTATTCTCACTCTCGGTTTTCAGCTCAACTTAGCAGAGCTTCCCAGGCGTCTTCCTTCCCGATTCCTTTCTCCAATCTAGGTGAGTTCTACCTTGATTTCTTACTGATTTAGTGACTAAGGGTGTTTGAGTGGAGATTGTAGATACGTATTTTTGCGATTTGCCATGAATAAGAGTAGATTCGGGTTTAGTGTAAATTCGGGAATGCTCAGTGAATAGAACTCCCAACTGTCCACTTAGGTTTTCTGAATGCTTTAGAATGAGGATTAGTAAGGATGGACTTAATGCCCTGTTTATGATTTTAGGTGAGCAATTTCGAAGCAACTCCTAACCGAGTACCCACCAGGAATCCAGGTAAGCGAAGTATTGTGTGTGCCTTCGGGCCTCCATCACAAAACAGTAGGTTTATGCATGTTTTAGTATTTTATGTATGTCATGCATCACGTTTTTGAAAGAACACGAAAATGAGTTTACATGTAATGTTATGGAAAGGCGAGTACAGACTGAAATGCATTGGCTGTTAAGGGAACTAATCCACCCCATAATCGATGAAGAGGATTTATAACATTGGGAGAATTGATCCCACTCCCAAGGGAACTGAGGGATCAGAATAGCTATTAAGGGATTTCATCCACCCCTAACTAATGAAGAGGATATATAACATTGGGAGAATTGATCCCATTCCCAAGGGAACCAAAGGATCAGATCAGTAAATAAATGATGTGCAACTGAGATGAGAAAGTAGAAACTGCATATTCAGGATTTATATTTCAGCATATCATTTCATTATTGCTTTACTTGCTTAGCCTTAGGCTAATAGATGAGTTTTGTGATGTAGGTGTTGAGGATTCTACAGGTGAATTCCCTGAGTTTACTGAAGAATAGATGGATTTGGAGGAGCGCTTCTCTGTCTCAATCTGGCATACTGATGAGGCGGATTAACTGGTGTCTAAGGAAGTGATGATTTGGTGAACTATGACTTGATTTAAGTATGTTGAGTTTTCTAATGATAGGAGTGATGTTAATGATTGAATACGGTTTCTTTGAGATTTTACTAATATTAGTATTCTGCTGAGTTTTAAATGTTGGTTTTTACTGGATTTGAGTAAATTCCTTTATGTAGTTAGAGTTGTGTTTGTATGCCAAGGAGTAGTTGAAATGTTATTCTGGTCTCTATCGGTAGATGAAGTCTATCGGCAGACGTTGAGTTGTTGTTCTGTTGTCTATCGGAAGATGTCTTTAGTGGAAGTCATCGGATGATATAGGATGTAATTGTCGTTTAGTGATCGGTATATGTAGCTTGTTTTATCGGTAGATATGAGATGAAGTCGATCGGATGAAGGCAATCATCCGGCTGACGTCATCGGTGGATGTAGAATAAAGTCGATTGGATGAAAGAATTCATCTGGCTGACATCATCGGAAGATGTAGAAAGTCTTTTGTCGTTCAGTGACCGGTGGATGTCGTGTGTTAAATCCATCGGAAGATGTAGAAAGTCTTTTGTCGTTTAGTGACCGGTGGATGTCGTGTGTTAAATCCATTGGAAGATGTAGAAAGTCTTTTGTCGTTTAGTGACCGGTGGATGTCGTGTGTTAAACCCATCGGATGATGTAGGAGTTTTGTCGTTTTGTCACCGGAAGAGGTCTTCTACTATTTATTCCAGCCTCTTTCGTTGACTTTGTCCAGCGGCAGAAGCGTTTGACTTTTGAGACTTTTGAAGTATTTTGCGATTTAAACCTATATTTTTCTTAACATTCCAACTGATTATTCAAGAATTGTTTTAGTTTTGTTCGACTCTATTTTACTTAAATGATTTTCGCTGCAAGTTTTTAAATGTTTTGAAGTTTTAGAAAATGTCAAATTTTGACTTTCGAGTGAACCTTTAATTTTGGTTCGAAGTTTCCGAGTGTTGTGCAAGGTTTTTTTAAGTTTTTTTTTTTGTAACAAACCGGGTTCAGAAAACTCGGGGCGTTACAGATGTTCTGGCTATGTCTTTGTCACAGTTCAAGGAGAATTTATATGATAAATATTTTAACAGCACAGTCCAGGCCACAAAGAAGTTGGAGTTTCTGAACTTGAAGCAGACAGGATCTGTGGCTGAGTACAGTTGTAACGCCCCGAGTTATCTGAACCCGGTTTGCTACTCATAACGCTGAACCGAATCATGACGTCTTGATGCTAAATTTAAAATTTCACTCGACAGCCAAAATTTGACTTTTTCTAAAATTTCAAAATATTTAAAACCTGCAGCGGAATAATTCTAAACAACATGTAGTAAACCAAATTATAAATCATGGTTTGAAATGTTAAGAGATAATCGGCAGGTTTGGAATTAAAGTTTAAAATTGTGGAATACTAGGAAAAATCGCAGAAGTCTAACGTATCTGCCGATGAGCAAGGCCAACGGAGAAGCATAAAAAGAAAACAAAAGGCTTCTACGATGACGTGTACAAACAACGCGATGCCATCTACCGATAACGCCGACGCGACACCATCTGCCGATGTAGTCAACATAACTTCATACACAACTTCATCTGCCGATGAAGTCAACATAACTTCATACACAACTTCATCTGCCGATGAAGTCAACATAACTTCATCTGCCGATGAAGTCAACATAACTTCATACACAACTTCATCTGCCGATAGACTTCCATCTTCCGATAGACAACTCAACCATGACTCAACATCTACCGATAGACATCATCTACCGATAGAGAACAAACGACATCTCACCAACTCCTCGTTATAAAACACTACTCCAACTACAGAAAAGGATTTACTTACTCTACTGAAATCACTCAAAAACGACTTAACCATTGCATTACTCAAAATTCAGTAAAAACAATGTTTTCAAAAATCCAAAAGAATACCAATATCAGAAGATTCTTAAAATGTATTCCAAACTTTGAGACCACTACTGTCATAAAATTTTTGAAAAACATCTATACTGAACTAGTCACTCTCAACTCAACACCTGCAGCCATGAATTAAACCGCCTCAACAGATGACCAAACCGATGCCTGAAAATGCTCCTCCAACCAGCCTAGTCCTCATGTTGGTCGGTAAACATACCTTCAGTAACTTCTTCACCTACATCACAAAACTCATCTATTAGCCTAATGCTAAGCAAGTAAAGCAATGAATGAAATGAATTACTGAAACGTAAATCTCCTAGACATGCTGTTTCTACTTTCTCCTCTCTGTTGTATTCATAATCGTGCTCTGTTGATCCCTCTGTACGATGGGAGAGTGGATCAGTCATCCCCCAAAGCATACATCCTCTGATCTCAATTAAGGGGCGGATTAGTTCCCTTAACAGTTAGCTGGTCTGATCCCCCTGTAGGATTGGGAGGTGGATCACTTTTCCCAAAACCTCAATCCTCTGTTCTCAGTTAAGGGGCGGATTAATCCCCCTTAACAGTTGTTCTGATCATCCTGCCCACACTCACCATGAAAATACATTTTCGTAGTCTTTCAAAACATGATGCATGACAACTGGAATTAAACATACAAACATACATAAACCCTACTGTTTTGTGATGTAGGCCCGAAGGCACAAACAAACTCTACTTACCTGACTCCCTGGAAGTCGCTCAGCTAAATGCTACTTTCGAAGCTCGCTCACCTAAAATCATAATAGTACATATATCAAACTTTTATTAAACTTCACAGAATCATTACAGGAGTTTGAGGAAACCAAATTTGAAACCCCACAACTCGGGTATTCTCATTAGTCACACAGCCCGAACCTACTCTAAATCACAGCATTCCTCGAAACTTCTCACATTGTACTCCCTCAGCTATCTAACTACTAAAATCGCAAGAAAACAAGGAGGGCTTACCTAGGTTGAAGGAGAATCGGGCAGGAGAATCACCTAGAGATTTCTGCCGATCGAGCTGAAGACCGAAAGGGAAAGAAAATGAGTAGTGGTGGCGGCTACCCTAAACCTCTTGCCTTAAATACATTATCCACTTTCAAATTTGCCAATTACCCTTATGCCTTTACTTACTCATTCTTCAACCTAACCTACAATATACTAAAGTTTCATTCATCGATTATACCTAATAGATTTATCTGTTATTTTAAATTCTTAAATAAAGTCGGGTGTTACAATCTACCCTCCTTAAAAGAATTTTGTCCTCAAAATTCGGTACCTGAACAGTTCTGGATGTTGGTCCATTATGTCTTGTTGGCGCTCCCATGTTGCCTCCTCTGTGTTCTGATTGTGCCACAAGACTTTCACCAGCGGCACTTCTTTGTTGCGTAGTACCTTTACTACATAATCCAAAATCTTTACCGGCTTCTCCTCGTAGGTAAGTGTAGGTTGAATTTCAATGCTTTGCTGTTCAACAACTTGGGACGGATCCCGCACACACTTCTTCAACATAGAGACATGGAACACATCATGTATCCCTCCCATAGAAGCTGGTAGCTGTAACTGATAGGCTGCCTTCCCAATCCTTTTCAGAATTGAGAAAGGACCAACAAATCTAGGATTCAGTTTGCCTCTCTTTCCAAATCTCACAACTCCTTTGAATGGTGATACTTTAAGAAAAACTTCATCGCCTACTTCGAACTCTAATTCTCTGCGTCTTCTGTCAGCATAGCTCTTCTGTCGGCTTTGAGCTGTTAAGATCCTCTGAAGGATGAGGGCAACATTCTCAATAGTCTGCTGCACAATGTTAGGACCAAGCAACTGTGCTTCACCAACTTCGTCCCAATACAAAGGTGATCTGAATTTTCGTCCATACAATGCTTCATATGGTGCCATTCCTATTGTTGCTTGAAAACTGTTGTTATAAGAAAATTCCACCAAGGGCAAATACTTGCTCCAAGAACCTTGAAAATCCAAAACACATGCCCGGAGCATATCCTCTAATGTTTGAATGGTTCTTTCCGATTGTCCATCTGTTTGAGGGTGAAAGGCTGTACTGAAGTTTAGCTGTGTGCCCATGGCTTTATGTAAACTCTTCCAAAATTTGGATGTGAATCTAGAGTCTCGGTCCGAAACTATAGTAGCTGGAACTCCATGTAGTCGCACAACCTCATGCACATACAATTTGGCTAGCTGATCCATAGAGTAAGTCATCTTGATGGGTAAGAAATGGGCTGATTTGGTTAATCGATCAACTATCACCCAAATTGCATCGTGTCCTTTTACAGTCCTGGGTAATCCTACAACAAAGTCCATGGTTATCTGCTCCCATTTCCATTCAGGAAGTGGCAATGGCTGCAACATTCCTGCAGGTCTCTGATGTTCAGCCTTAACCTGCTGGCAGATCAAACATAGTCCTACATGTTCAGCAACGCTCCGCTTCATTCCTGGCCACCAATAAGTCTGCTTAAGGTCTCTGTACATCTTTGTACTACCAGGATGAACGGAAAATCTAGAAGAGTGAGCTTCAGAAAGGATTTCATCACGAAGCTCTTTATTGGCTGGCACAAAATATCTATTCCTGAACTTAAGTATTCCATCATCAGTATAATTGAAGTCCAAATTGTCAGTAGAATCCATGCTCGACTTGAACTTTTTACACTCCTCATCAATGTCCTGGGTTTCTTTTATCTTTTCTAGAATGGTAGGTTTCAAGGAGATGGCAGAAAGCATAGCTGCTACATTGGACACAGTTTCTAGGTTAAACTTATGAAATTCAGTCTCTAAGGCCACCGGTATATCCAGAATCAAAGCTGAGGCTGACGGTATTACTCTACTTAATGCATCAGCCACCACATTGGCCTTACCAGGGTGGTATTTAATCTCAAAATCGTAGTCTTTAACAAACTCCAACCATCTACGTTGTCTCATGTTTAATTCCTTTTGTGTGAAAATATACTTCAGACTCTTATGATCTGAAAATATTTCACAGGTCTGCCCAAACAAGTAATGTCTCCAAATTTTTAATGCAAAAACCACCGCAGCTAATTCTAAGTCATGCGTAGGATAATTCTTCTCATGCACCTTTAATTGCCTAGAAGCATAAGCTATGACCTTACCATCTTGCATCAAAACACAACCAAGTCCAACTTTGGAAGCATCGCAATAAATACTAAACTTACCATTTTCGACAGGAAGGGTTAGTATTGGTGCATTAGTCAATTTCTGCTTTAAGGTTTGGAAACTGAACTCACACTCCTCAGTCCATGCATACTTTATGTTCTTCCTAGTTAAACGAGTGAGGGGTGTTGCAACCTTTGAGAATCCTTCAATAAACTTCCTGTAATACCCTGCTAACCCGAGAAAACTCCTAATATCAGAAGCATTCTTTGGTTGAGGCCACTCCTTGACTGCTTGAACCTTGGCTGGATCAACGGATATTCCGTCACCCGAGATCACATGACCCAAAAAGTGAATTCTGTCCAACCAAAATTCACACTTGGAAAACTTGGCGAAAAGTTGATGCCGTTTCAATGTTTCTAGTACTAAGGTTAAATGCCTTACATGGTCATCCTTATTTCGTGAATAAATCAAGATATCATCAATGAATACAATGACAAACTTGTCTAGAAACTCGTGAAACACTCTATTCATGAGATCCATGAAAGCTGCTGGTGCATTTGTCAAACCAAAGGACATAACCAAAAATTCGTAATGTCCATATCTCGTACGAAAGGCAGTCTTTGGTATATCCTCACACTTAACCTTCAATTGGTAGTACCCCGATCTTAAGTCAATCTTGGATAAAACTCGTGCACCTTGAAGTTGGTCAAACAAATCATCGATCCTAGGTAATGGGTACTTATTCTTGATGGTTAACTTATTTAATTCTCGGTAGTCAATGCACATGCGCATTGATCCATCCTTTTTCTTAACAAAGAGAACTGGTGCACCCCACGGCGAATAACTCGGTCGTATGAACCCTTTTTCCATTAGTTCCTCTAACTGTTTCTTTAACTCCTTGAGTTCTGCTGGTGCTAACCGGTATGGATTCTTAGATACTGGCTCGGCACCAGGATAGACATCTACTACAAATTCAATCTCCCTATCAGGTGGTAAACCAGGCAGGTCATCAAGGAAAACTTCAGGGAAATCTTGAGCTATTGGAACCTTTTGGAGACTCGATTCTCCTACCAATTTTGTGTCCAAAACACTGGCCAGAAAGCATGAATACTCACTGCATAAGGAAGATCTAGTACTAAAAGCGGCTAAAACAGACATCCTCTTATCTTTCTTCGAGGCTTGGAAAGTGTGTCTTAAACTACCAGGGGGTTGAAAACTAACTAAGCCAGTTCTACAATCTATTGTAGCATAGTGCTTAAATAACCAATCCATTCCTAAGATTACATCAAATCCCATGATCTCTAAAATAATGAGATCAGCAGGTAGGTTCTTACCTTCTACTGTCACTACACTATTAAGCAGCATACGACTAGAGCGCATGCGTTCGCCAGAAGGTAAAGCAACATTAAACATATGCTCAGAAGGTGAAGGCTCAACGTCTAATTTATCAGCAAATGCAGACGCTATGAAGGAATGTGTTGCACCTGAATCTATTAAAGTAAAAGCAGGCATAAAATTGACTAGTATGGTACCTGACACAACAGCAGGCTGATCTTCATCACCCGATTCTACCATGGAGAATACTCTTGGCTTAACATTCACCGGGCCATTCTTCAGAGCTGGACAATCCCTACTCATGTGGCCAACTTTATTACAATTATAACAGTGAAGGACTCTGGGCTTTGGGCAATCCTTAAGCAGATGCCCGGTCTCCTCACAGTTGAAACATTTCCCCGCGCTAATTCTACACTCTCCCGGGTGAAACCTTGAACACTTTGGGCATTGCGGAAACTTCTTGGTATCTGGTGTCTTCTTCTCCTTTCCTTGACTGCCCTGGCCCTCACCAGGCCTCTTCGTTCCCCTGTGATGGTGTCGCTGGGTGAACTTTCGTGGAGCCGCACTAAACCCAGTACACTTCATTTCTGCCTCTTCCACTTCTAATGCCGTGGACACTACTTCACTGTAGGACAATCCTTTTATACCCGAGAACTTGACTCCTCTATAAATCTCAGGTTTCAGCCCATGCACAAATTGGAACACTTTATCCTCATCTCTGCGTGCGAGGTGTCCGGCAAACCTTGATAGGGATTCAAACTGTCTGCTGTAATCAGCTACGGTCCCTGTCTGTTTCAAGTTCATGAACTCCAACTTCTTTGTGGTCTGTACAGTACTGTTAAAATACTTCTCATAGAAAATCTCCTTAAATTGCGTCCAAGTCATCGTAAGAACATCATGGGTGGTCTCCATCGTTTCCCACCAAAGTTGAGCATCACCGGCAAAGTGGAAGGTTGCCAAAATGACCTTTTCTCCTTCTCCCACATTTGCACACCTAAACATGCTTTCTATCTTTTTCAACCATTCCTCGGCCACAATTGGATTAGCTGACTTTCCATCAAAAGTGGGTGGTCGCAACCTCCTAAACCTCTCTCCTGCCTGTTCATTGCTGGAACCCGAGTTGGCACTCCCCTGTACCTCTCGGTTCAGTAGCAGTCCCTACTGATCGGACTGCTGGCGCATCATATCAGATTGCTGGCGTACCAAGTCTGTCAGCTGCCTGATCACACCAGAATTCTCAGTACTCTCCGGGTTTGGTGTCCCCCTCTGTACTCTCGGTCTACCTGGTCGTCTAGACATTTTACTATATTCCTGTAAAAGGTTAACTATTCTCATAAATATCTAATAATTAAAACTAACTCAAACACTTACAGTTGTTGGAGTACTTCCATGCAACGATCGGCACTGTTGAGTAATTCTTTGAATGGTTTAACCAAATGGCTCTGATACCAACTTGTAATGCCCCGAGTTATCTGAACCCGGTTTGCTACTCATAACGCTGAACCGAATCATGACGTCTTGATGCTAAATTTAAAATTTCACTCGACAGCCAAAATTTGACTTTTTCTAAAATTTCAAAATATTTAAAACCTGCAGCGGAATTATTTCTAAACAACAATGTAGTAAATCAAAATTATAAATCATGGTTTGAAATGTTAAGAGATAATCGGCAGTTTGGAATTAAAGTTTAAAACTGTGAAATACTAGGAAAAATCGCGGAAGTCTAACGTATCTGCCGATGAGCAAGGCCAACGGAAGAAGCAGAAAAAGAAAACAAAAGGCTTCTACCGATGACGTGTACAAACAACGCGATGCCATCTACCGATAACGTCGACGCGACACCATCTGCCGATGTAGTCAACATAACTTCATCTGCCGATGAAGTCAACATAACTTCATACACAACTTCATCTGCCGATGAAGTCAACATAACTTCATACATAACTTCATCTGCCGATGAAGTCAACATAACTTCATACACAACTTCATCTGCCGATGAAGTCAACATAACTTCATCTGCCGATGAAGTCAACATAACTTCATCTGCCGATGAAGTCAACATAACTTCATACACAACTTCATCTGCCGATGAAGTCAACATAACTTCATCTGCCGATGAAGTCAACATAACTTCATACACAACTTCATCTGCCGATGAAGTCAACATAACTTCATCTGCCGATGAAGTCAACATAGCTTCATACACAACTTCATCTGCCGATGTAGTCAACATAACTTCATACACAACTTCATCTGCCGATGAAGTCAACATAACTTCATACACAACTTCATCTGCCGATGAAGTCAACATAACTTCATACACAACTTCATCTGCCGATGAAGTCAACATAACTTCATCTGCCGATGAAGTCAACATAACTTCATACACAACTTCATCTGCCGATGAAGTCAACATAACTTCATCTGCCGATGAAGTCAACATAACTTCATCTGCCGATGAAGTCAACATAACTTCATACACAACTTCATCTGCCGATGAAGTCAACATAACTTCATCTGCCGATGAAGTCAACATAACTTCATACACAACTTCATCTGCCGATGAAGTCAACATAACTTCATCTGCCGATGAAGTCAACATAACTTCATCTGCCGATGAAGTCAACATAACTTCATACACAACTTCATCTGCCGATGAAGTCAACATAACTTCATACACAACTTCATCTGCCGATGAAGTCAACATAACTTCATACACAACTTCATCTGCCGATGAAGTCAACATAACTTCATACACAACTTCATCTGCCGATGAAGTCAACATAACTTCATCTGCCGATGAAGTCAACATAACTTCATCTGCCGATGAAGTCAACATAACTTCATACACAACTTCATCTGCCGATGAAGTCAACATAACTTCATACACAACTTCATCTGCCGATGAAGTCAACATAACTTCATCTGCCGATGAAGTCAACATAACTTCATCTGCCGATGAAGTCAACATAACTTCATACACAACTTCATCTGCCGATGAAGTCAACATAACTTCATACACAACTTCATCTGCCGATGAAGTCAACATAACTTCATCTGCCGATGAAGTCAACATAACTTCATCTGCCGATGAAGTCAACATAACTTCATCTGCCGATGAAGTCAACATAACTTCATCTGCCGATGAAGTCAACATAACTTCATCTGCCGATGAAGTCAACATAACTTCATCTGCCGATGAAGTCAACATAACTTCATACACAACTTCATCTGCCGATGAAGTCAACATAACTTCATACACAACTTCATCTGCCGATGAAGTCAACATAACTTCATCTGCCGATGAAGTCAACATAACTTCATACACAACTTCATCTGCCGATGAAGTCAACATAACTTCATACATAACTTCATCTGCCGATGAAGTCAACATAACTTCATCTGCCGATGAAGTCAACATAACTTCATCTGCCGATGAAGTCAACATATCTGCCGATAGACTTCCATCTTCCGATAGACAACTCAACCATGACTCAACATCTACCGATAGACATCATCTACCGATAGAGAACAAAACGACATCTCACCAACTCCTCAATATAAAACACTACTCCAACTACACAAAAGGATTTACTTACTCTACTGAAATCACTCAAAAACGACTTAACCATTGCATTACTCAAAATTCAGTAAAAACAATGTTTTCAAAAATCCAAAAGAATACCAATATCAGAAGATTCTTAAAATGTATTCCAAACTTTGAGACCACTACTGTCATAAAATTTTTTGAAAAACATCTATACTGAACTAGTCACTCTCAACTCAACACCTGCAGCCATGAATTAAACCGCCTCAACAGATGACCAAACCGATGCCTGAAAATGCTCCTCCAACCAGCCTAGTCCTCATGTTGGTCGGTAAACATACCTTCAGTAACTTCTTCACCTACATCACAAAACTCATCTATTAGCCTAATGCTAAGCAAGTAAAGCAATGAATGAAATGAATTACTGAAACGTAAATCTCCTAGACATGCTGTTTCTACTTTCTCCTCTCTGTTGTATTCATAATCGTGCTCTGTTGATCCCTCTGTACGATGGGACAGTGGATCAGTCATCCCCCAAAGCATACATCCTCTGATCTCAATTAAGGGGCGGATTAGTTCCCTTAACAGTTAGCTGGTCTGATCCCCCTGTAGGATTGGGAGGTGGATCACTTTTCCCAAAACCTCAATCTTCTGTTCTCAGTTAAGGGGCGGATTAATCCCCCTTAACAGTTGTTCTGATCATCCTGCTCACACTCACCATGAAAATACATTTTTGTAGTCTTTCAAAACATGATGCATGACAACTGGAATTAAACATACAAACATACATAAACCCTACTGTTTTGTGATGTAAGCCCGAAGGCACAAACAAACTCTACTTACCTGACTCCCTGGAAGTCGCTCGGCTAAATGCTACTTTCGAAGCTCGCTCACCTAAAATCATAATAGTACATATATCAAACTTTTATTAAACTTCACAGAATCATTACAGGAGTTTGAGGAAACCAAATTTGAAACCCCACAACTCGGGTATTCTCATTAGTCACACAGCCCGAACCTACTCTAAATCACAGCATTCCTCGAAACTTCTCACATTGTACTCCCTCAGCTATCTAACTACTAAAATCGCAAGAAAACAAGGAGGGCTTACCTAGGTTGAAGGAGAATCGGGCTTACCTAGGTTGAAGGAGAATCGGGCAGGAGAATCGCCTTGAGATTTCTGCCGATCGAGCTGAAGACCGAAAGGGAAAGAAAATGAGTAGTGGTGGCGGCTACCCTAAACCTCTTGCCTTAAATACATTATCCACTTTCAAATTTGCCAATTACCCTTATGCCCTTACTTACTCATTCTTCAACCTAACCTACATTATACTAAAGTTTCATTCATCGATTATACCTAATAGATTTATCTGTTATTTTAAATTCTTAAATAAAGTTGGGTGTTACAACAGTAGGCAATTCGAGTCCCTGTCCAGGTTTGCTGGACATTTTGTTCGCAAGAATGAGGATAAGGTGTTTAAATTTGGGAATGGATTGAAGCCAGAAATTTACAGAGGAGTCAAATTTTGTGTTATTAAAGGGTTGCCATTCAGTGAGGTTGTGTCCATAGCATTGGAGGTGGAAGAAGCTGAAATGAAGTGTTCTGGACCAAAGGAAGCCCCACGAAAGTTTGTTTAGCCACCCCAGCAGAGAGGAATGAAGAGGCCTAGTGAAGGCAAGAGTAACCAAGGAACAGAAAAGAAGGTGCAGGATACCAGGAAGTTTTCCCAGTGCCCGAAATATTTTAAGAGTCACCTGGGCGAGTGCAGGTTTGGGACGGGGAAGTGTTTCAACTGTGAAGAAGTTGGACACACATTCAAGGACTGCCCAAATCCCAGATTCATTCGGTGCTTCCACTGTAACAAAGTCGGCCATATTAACAGAGATTGTCCAGTTTTGAAGAGTGGCCCTGCTAAGATAAAGCCGAGGGTATTCTCCATGATGGAGTCGGGTGATGAAGAACAACCCGCTGTAGTGTAAGGTACCATATTGATCAACTCTATACCTGCTTTTACTTTCATAGATTCTGGTGCAACACATTCATTTATAGCGTCTGCGTTTGCTGTCAAGTTAAATGTACAGTTTACCCCTACTGAGCATGTATTTAACGTCGCGCTACCCTCTAGTGAACGCATGCACTCTAACCAAGTGATGCTTGATAGTGTTATGTTAGTAGGAAACATAAATCTACCTGCTGATCTCATTATTATGGATATAATGAGATTTGATGTAATCTTAGGAATGGATTGGTTGTTCAAACATTATGCCACAATCGATTGTAGGACTAGAATTGTTAGTTTTCAACCCGCTAGCGGTTCAAAACATACCTTCCAAGCTTTGAAGAGGAGTAAGGAAATGACTGTCATGACTTTTATCGATGCTAGACCCTCCCCATGTGGAGAGTATTTGTGCTTTTTGGCCAGTGTATTAGACACACAACTAGTAGGAAAACCGAGCCCTCAAAATGTCTTGGTTGTTTAACACTTTCCAGAAGTATTTCTAGATGGCCTTCCTGGCTTGCCGCCAGATAAGGAAATTGAATTTGTTGTAGATGTTTACCCAGGCGCCTAGCCTATATCTAAGAATCCCTATAGATTAGCACCTACGGAGCTTAAGGAATTAAAGAAATAGTTGGAGGAACTATTGGATAAAGGGTTCATACGCTCAAGCTTTTCACCGTGGGGTGCACTAGTTCTTTTTGTTAAGAAGAAGGATGGATCAATGCGTATGTGCGTGGATTATCGGGAATTGAATAAGTTAACCATCAACAACAAATATCCATTGCCAAGGATTGATAATTTATTTGACCAACTTAATGGTGCACGAGTCTTCTCTAAGATTGACCTTAGGTCCGGTTATTACCAATTGAAAGTCAAATCTGAAGATATCCCAAAGACTGCCTTTCGCACCAGGTATGGACATTATGAATTCTTGGTGATGTCCTTTGGTTTGACAAATGCACCAGCAGTCTTCATGGACCTTATGAATTGGGTGTTTCACGGGTATCTAGATAAATTTATCATAGTGTTTATCGATGATATCTTAATTTATTCACGTACTAAGGAGGAGCATGCAGGGCATTTGAGTTTAGTGTTAGAAGTACTAAGACAACACCAACTTTATGCCAAGTTTTCCAAGTGTGAGTTTTGGTTGGATAGAGTTCATTTTCTTGGTCACGTGATTTCTGGAGATGGAATTTCTGTCGATCCAACCAAGGTTCAAGCAGTTAAGGAGTGGCCTCAACCGAAGAATGCTACAGATATTCAAAGTTTCCTTGGATTTGCAGGATATTACAGGAAATTTATTGAAGGATTCTCGAAGATTGCAACACCCCTCACTCGGTTAACAAGGAAAAACATGAAGTATGTATGGACTGATGAATGCGAGCATATTTTTCAAACTTTGAAACAGAGATTGACCAATGCTCCAATATTAACACTTCTTGTTGAGAATGGTAAATTTAGCATTTATTGTGATGCTTCCAAGATTGAACTTGGCTGTGTGTTGATGCAGGATGGAAAAGTAATAGCTTATGCCTCTAGACAGTTGAAAACACATGAAAAGAATTATCCTACACATGATTTGGAATTAGCTGCAGTTGTGTTTGCATTGAAAATTTGGAGACATACTTGTATGGACAATCTTGTGAAATATTCTCAGACCATCAAAGTCTGAAATATATTTTCACACAGAAAGAATTAAATATGGGGCAACGTCAATGGTTGGAATTTGTCAAAGATTATGATTTTGAGATTAAATACCACCCCGGCAAGGCGAATGTAGTGGCTGATGCATTGAGTAGAGTGACGACTTCAGCCTCAGCATTGATTCTCGACATACCGTTAACCTTAGAAACAGAATTTCAAAGATTTAACTTGGAAGCTGTGTCGAGTGTGTCAGCTATGCTTTCCGCCATAACCTTAAAGCCTACTATTTTGGAAAGAATAAAGGAAGCTCAGATGATTGATGCTGAGTGTAACAAGTATAAGTCATGTATGGATTCTACCGATAAGTCAGATTTCAACTATTCCGTTGATGGAATTCTCAAGTTTTGGAATAGATGGTTTGTTCCAACAGATATAAAACTTTGAAAAGAGATCCTTTCAGAAGCTCATCCTTCTAGACTCTCTGTTCATCCTGGTAGTACAAAAATGTACAGAGACCTTAGACAATATTATTGGTGGCCTAATATGAAAAGGAGTGTGGCAGAGTATGTAGGATCGTGTCTACTTTGCCAACAGATTAAACCGGAACATTAGAGACCTGTAGGAACATTGCAACCATTACTAGTTTCCGAATGGAAATGGGAACAAATAACGATGGACTTTGTTGTGGGATTGCCTAGAACAGTAAGAGGACATGATGCAATTTGGGTGATAGTAGATCGTTTAACCAAATCTGCCCATTTCCTGCCAATTAAGATGACATACTTGATGGATCAACTTCCTGAGTTGTATGAGCATGAGATTGTTAGACTGCATGGAGTTCCAAGCACTATTGTTTCAGACCGAGATTCTAGATTTACATCTAAGTTTTGAAAGAGTCTGCACAAGGCTATGGGTATGCAACTCGATTTTAGTACAGCTTTTCACCCTTAAACAGATGGACAATCTGAGAGAACTATTCAGACATTAGAAGATATGCTTCGTGCGTGCATATTAGATTTTCAAGGATCTTGGAGTAAGTATTTATCATTGGTGTAATTTTCTTATAATAATAGTTATCAGGCAACAATAGGAATGGCACCGTATTAGGCATTGTATGGACGAAAATGTAGATCTCCTTTGTATTGGGATGAAATTGGTGAAGCACGTTTGCTTGGTCTTGATATTGTGCAGCAAACAATGGAGAAGATTGCCCTCATCCGACAGAGAATCTTAACAGCTCAAAGCTGACAGAAAAACTATGCTAGTAGGAGGCATAGAGAATTAGAGTTTGATGTTGGTGATGAAGTCTTTCTTAAGGTTTCACCGTTCAAAGGAGTTGTAAGATTCGGGAAGAGAAGTAAGTTGAACCCCAGGTTTATAAGGCCTTTCTCAATTTTGAAAAGGATTGGGAAGACAGCTTATAAGTTACAATTGCCAGCCTCTACGGAAGGAATTCACAATGTGTTCCATATTTCTATGCTAAAGAAGTGTATGCGAGATCCAACTCAGGTTGTGGAACAACAGAACATTGAAATTCATCCTATCCTTACCTATGAGGAGAAACCAGTGGAAATTTTGGACTATGCAACAAAAGTACTACGCAACAAGGAGGTTCAGCTAGTCAAAGTCTTATGGCGTAATCAGAATGTTGAGGAGGCAGCTTGTGAAAGCCAGCAGGACATGATAAGTCGTTATCCTGAGTTGTTTTAGCAATGAATTTTGAGGACAAAATTCTTTTAAGGAGGGTAGATTGTAGCATCTGGTATTGTCCACCTTATTTAATTAATAACATCATTTTGTAACTTTTATCTTTATGGAATTTAGTGAATTTGATTGGTTGGTTAAATAGGTTAAAGTTGGTTAGCTAAGGGCATTTGAGTAATTGTGAAGCAGTGTTAAAAATGGAAGGTTTAATAAAGGTTTAGCTGCCACTGTTTTTCATTTTCCTTTCTCGGCATTAAGCTCAGTTAAGCAGAGTTTCTCTCGATGATTTTCTCTCCCATTTTCTCCAAGCTAGGTGAGTTCTACTTCGATTTCTTGCTAAATTGTAACTATCGTTGTTAGAGAGGATTTTAAATGTGAGTATTGAGAATGCTGTAAGTGAGAGTTAGTTTGGGTTTGGGGCAAATCGGGAATGCACAATGAACAGAGCTCCCAAATTAGTTTTGTAACACCCGAGATTTTCTATAACGTGTATAGGTCTAAGCTTAAACGATTAAAGGAAATTAAAAGTAATGCAATGAGAAGAAATGAATGTTGACAAGTTAATATAAAAGTGAAGGGTGAAGAAAAGTCAAGAGTTGAAAAGTCAAAGTCATAACCAATCAAATTTCAACTAAATTTATGAATTAAAAGTAGGACTTAAATGTTGCTTCACGTTGGGATTGCATGAGTGAAGAGTGAAGGAAGTGAATTGTCAAAACAAAGAGTTGAAATTTCAAAAAGAAATTGTTGAAAGTCAAAAACATATTTCAACCAATAGAAAGTGTTGTTGAAAATTCAAAGGATGATTTAAATAAAACAATTGAATGAATGAAAAGTGGGGATTAAAAGAAGCAATCACGTTGGAAAGAAAAGAGAAAACCATAAGTGGTTTGACAATTCAAACCAAAGGGTTTGAAAAGTCAAACAACCAATAGGATTTTACATGCATTAATTGACATGCATTAATTGAATGAGAAAAAAAAATGGAAATGCCAAGGATGTCTTCACGTTGGAGATTGGAAGACAAGGGAGGGTTGAATGGTAAATTGCAAATGTAATTATGGAGGAAAACAAAAAGAAATAAAAAGAGGAAAATTGTATTAAATGGTGTAAAATGCTTTTTGTCTTTCACTTTCTCTCTCCCACGGGTTTTTTCTCCCAAACCCTCATCCTCCATGGCCGACACTTCCTCCTCCTCATTTCTTCATTTTCTCAAGTGATTTCAAGGTAAATTTATATGGGTTTTGGTGTGTGTACATGTGGATGAAGTTTGTGAGTGATTTTAGTGTGTTTTAGGAGGTTTTGGTGAGGGTTTGAAAACCCTAAATGGAGGAGTCCGAAAATTAGGTTTTCATTGGGGGTTTTCTTCCTCTTTTGATTAATTAAGCCTTAGATATATTAGTTTAGGTTGTTGGAGTGACTAGATTATGAATTGGAATTTATTTACACAAAATCGGATTTTATGCAAAATGGGGGCCGAATCTGTTGGTGCATTTTCGGATTGGCTAAGTGTATTGTTTGGTTAATTTCTGCATTTCAATGGATAGTAGACGTGTAGAGGTTTCCGAATTGGGGTGGCACGTCAAAATCCGTTGAAAAACGAAAGAGTTATGACCGATTGAAGTTAGGCGATGAAAATTGGTGAAAAATCGGGTGTTGGGGTTTTTATTTTGAAAAGTTAGTTTGGTTGTGTGAGAAATTTAGTAAATATCCTTTAGTTTATGTTTTGGTGATTTTAAGTGATTTTTTCATTAATGTGCTAGGTTAACGAGCGAGTGAATTATATACTCGGAGTGAGCCAACACGTGCGGGAGTTCAGGTAAGTAGTGGACGTGTGTTTGTTGCCTTCGGGCCTACACCACAGAACGGTAGGATGTATTGTTTGATAGTGTATTATTAGTGTTTGAGTAATGTTTGATGAATTGCTGGGTTGTTATTGTTAGTGTTTGAGATTGTTTGCTTGTTTGGTTGCTTTGTTCAGATTTGATTGCTTGAATGTTTGGTTAAGTATGGTTTTAAATGTTTTGTTGTGGTTAAGCATGGTTTTAAATGTTTTGTTTGGTTAAGCATGGTTGTAAATGTTTGGTTGTGGTTAAACATGGTTTTGAAATGTGAGTACGATATGGATTGAAAGTGGTCTGTATGCAGTGGTTCCTCGTCGCGAAGTAGTGTCTGAAATATGGCAAGCTCCGGGAGGTTTCCACAAAAGATATGCAATGGTTCCTCGTCACGAAGTAGTGTCTGAAATATGGCAAGCTTCGGGAGGTTTTGTCAGATATGCAGTGGTTCCTCGTCGCGAAGTAGTGTCTGAAATATGGCAAGCTTCGGGAGGTTTCCACAAAAGATATGCAGTGGTTCTTCGTCGCAAAGTAGTGTCTGAAATATGGCAAGCTTCGGAGGTTTTGTCAGATATGCAGTGGTTCCTCGTCGCGAAGTAGTGTCTGAAATATGGCAAGCTCGGGAGGTTTCCACAAAAGATATGCAGTGGTTCCTCGTCGCGAAGTAGTGTCTGAAATATGGCAAGCTTCGGGAGGTTTCCACAAAAGTTATGCAGTGGTTCTTCGTCGCGAAGTAGTGTCTGAAATATGGCAAGCTTCGGGAGGTTTCCACAAAAGATATGCAATGGTTCCTCGTCGCGAAGTAGTGTCTGAAATATGGCAAGCTTCGGGAGGTTTTGTCAGATATGCAGCGGTTCCTCGTCGCGAAGTAGTGTCTAAAATATGGCAAGCTTCGGGAGGTTTCCACAAAAGATATGCAGTGGTTCCTCGTCGCGAAGTAGTGTCTGAAATATGGCAAGCTTCGGGAGGTTTTGTCAGATATGCAGTGGTTCTTCGTCGCAAAGTAGTGTCTGAAATATGGCAAGCTTCGGGAGGTTTCCACAAAAGATATGCAGTGGTTCTTCGTCGCAAAGTAGTGTCTGAAATATGGCAAGCTTCGGGAGGTTTTGTCAGATATGCAGTGGTTCCTCGTCGCGAAGTAGTGTCTGAAATATGGCAAGCTTCGGGAGGTTTTGTCAGATATGCAGTGGTTCCTCGTCGCGAAGTAGTGTCTGAAATATGGCAAGCTTCGGGAGGTTTTGTCAGATATGCAGTGGTTCTTCGTCGCAAAGTAGTGTCTGAAATATGGCAAGCTTCGGGAGGTTTCCACAAAAGATATGCAGTGGTTCCTCGTCGCGAAGTAGTGTCTGAAATATGGCAAGCTTCGGGAGGTTTTGTCAGATATGCAGTGGTTCCTCGTCGCGAAGTAGTGTCTGAAATATGGCAAGCTTCGGGAGGTTTTGTCAGATATGCAGTGGTTCCTCGTCGCGAAGTAGTGTCTGAAATATGGCAAGCTTCGGGAGGTTTTGTCAGATATGCAGTGGTTCCTCGTCGCGAAGTAGTGTCTGAAATATGGCAAGCTTCGGGAGGTTTCCACAAAAGATATGCAGTGGTTCCTCGTCGCGAAGTAGTGTCTGAAATATGGCAAGCTTCGGGAGGTTTTGTCAGATATGCAGTGGTTCCTCGTCGCGAAGTAGTGTCTGAAATATGGCAAGCTTCGGGAGGTTTTGTCAGATATGCAGTGGTTCCTCGTCGCGAAGTAGTGTCTGAAATATGGCAAGCTTCGGGAGGTTTTGTCAGATATGCAGTGGTTCCTCGTCGCGAAGTAGTGTCTGAAATATGGCAAGCTTCGGGAGGTTTTGTCAGATATGCAGTGGTTCCTCGTCGCGAAGTAGTGTCTGAAATATGGCAAGCTTCGGGAGGTTTTGTCAGATATGCAGTGGTTCCTCGTCGCGAAGTAGTGTCTGAAATATGGCAAGCTTCGGGAGGTTTTGTCAGATATGCAGTGGTTCCTCGTCGCGAAGTAGTGTCTGAAATATGGCAAGCTTCGGGAGGTTTTGTCAGATATGCAGTGGTTCCTCGTCGCGAAGTAGTGTCTGAAATATGGCAAGCTTCGGGAGGTTTCCACAAAAGATATGCAGTGGTTCCTCGTCGCGAAGTAGTGTCTGAAATATGGCAAGCTTCGGGAGGTTTTGTCAGATATGCAGTGGTTCCTCGTCGCGAAGTAGTGTCTGAAATATGGCAAGCTTCGGGAGGTTTTGTCAGATATGCAGTGGTTCCTCGTCGCGAAGTAGTGTCTGAAATATGGCAAGCTTCGGGAGGTTTTGTCAGATATGCAGTGGTTCCTCGTCGCGAAGTAGTGTCTGAAATATGGCAAGCTTCGGGAGGTTTTGTCAGATATGCAGTGGTTCCTCGTCGCGAAGTAGTGTCTGAAATATGGCAAGCTTCGGGAGGTTTTGTCAGATATGCAGTGGTTCCTCGTCGCGAAGTAGTGTCTGAAATATGGCAAGCTTCGGGAGGTTTTGTCAGATATGCAGTGGTTCCTCGTCGCGAAGTAGTGTCTGAAATATGGCAAGCTTCGGGAGGTTTCCACAAAAGATATGCAGTGGTTCCTCGTCGCGAAGTAGTGTCTGAAATATGGCAAGCTTCGGAGGTTTTGTCAGATATGCAGTGGTTCCTCGTCGCGAAGTAGTGTCTGAAATATGGCAAGCTTCGGGAGGTTTCCACAAAAGATATGCAGTGGTTCTTCGTCGCAAAGTAGTGTCTGAAATATGGCAAGCTTCGGGAGGTTTTGTCAGATATGCAGTGGTTCCTCGTCGCGAAGTAGTGTCTAAAATATGGCAAGCTTCGGGAGGTTTCCACAAAAGATATGCAGTGGTTCCTCGTCGCGAAGTAGTGTCTGAAATATGGCAAGCTTCGGGAGGTTTTGTCAGATATGCAGTGGTTCCTCGTCGCGAAGTAGTGTCTGAAATATGGCAAGCTTCGGGAGGTTTTGTCAGATATGCAGTGGTTCCTCGTCGCGAAGTAGTGTCTGAAATATGGCAAGCTTCGGGAGGTTTCCACAAAAGATATGCAGTGGTTCCTCGTCGCGAAGTAGTGTCTGAAATATGGCAAGCTTCGGAGGTTTTGTCAGATATGCAGTGGTTCCTCGTCGCGAAGTAGTGTCTGAAATATGGCAAGCTTCGGGAGGTTTCCACAAAAGATATGCAGTGGTTCCTCGTCGCGAAGTAGTGTCTGAAATATGGCAAGCTTCGGGAGGTTTTGTCAGATATGCAGTGGTTCCTCGTCGCGAAGTAGTGTCTGAAATATGGCAAGCTTCGGGAGGTTTTGTCAGATATGCAGTGGTTCCTCGTCGCGAAGTAGTGTCTGAAATATGGCAAGCTTCGGGAGGTTTCCACAAAAGATATGCAGTGGTTCCTCGTCGCGAAGTAGTGTCTGAAATATGGCAAGCTTCGGGAGGTTTTGTCAGATATGCAGTGGTTCCTCGTCGCGAAGTAGTGTCTGAAATATGGCAAGCTTCGGGAGGTTTTGTCAGATATGCAGTGGTTCCTCGTCGCGAAGTAGTGTCTGAAATATGGCAAGCTTCGGGAGGTTTCCACAAAAGATATGCAGTGGTTCCTCGTCGCGAAGTAGTGTCTGAAATATGGCAAGCTTCGGGAGGTTTTGTCAGATATGCAGTGGTTCCTCGTCGCGAAGTAGTGTCTGAAATATGGCAAGCTTCGGGAGGTTTTGTCAGATATGCAGTGGTTCCTCGTCGCGAAGTAGTGTCTGAAATATGGCAAGCTTCGGGAGGTTTTGTCAGATATGCAGTGGTTCCTCGTCGCGAAGTAGTGTCTGAAATATGGCAAGCTTCGGGAGGTTTTGTCAGATATGCAGTGGTTCCTCGTCGCGAAGTAGTGTCTGAAATATGGCAAGCTTCGGGAGGTTTTGTCAGATATGCAGTGGTTCCTCGTCGCGAAGTAGTGTCTGAAATATGGCAAGCTTCGGGAGGTTTTGTCAGATATGCAGTGGTTCCTCGTCGCGAAGTAGTGTCTGAAATATGGCAAGCTTCGGGAGGTTTTGTCAGATATGCAGTGGTTCCTCGTCGCGAAGTAGTGTCTGAAATATGGCAAGCTTCGGGAGGTTTTGTCAGATATGCAGTGGTTCCTCGTCGCGAAGTAGTGTCTGAAATATGGCAAGCTTCGGGAGGTTTTGTCAGATATGCAGTGGTTCCTCGTCGCGAAGTAGTGTCTGAAATATGGCAAGCTTCGGGAGGTTTTGTCAGATATGCAGTGGTTCCTCGTCGCGAAGTAGTGTCTGAAATATGGCAAGCTTCGGGAGGTTTCCACAAAAGATATGCAGTGGTTCCTCGTCGCGAAGTAGTGTCTGAAATATGGCAAGCTTCGGGAGGTTTCCACAAAAGATATGCAGTGGTTCTTCGTCGCAAAGTAGTGTCTGAAATATGGCAAGCTTCGGGAGGTTTTGTCAGATATGCAGCGGTTCCTCGTCGCGAAGTAGTGTCTGAAATATGGCAAGCTTCGGGAGGTTTTGTCAGATATGCAGTGGTTCCTCGTCGCGAAGTAGTGTCTGAAATATGGCAAGCTTCGGGAGGTTTTGTCAGATATGCAGTGGTTCCTCGTCGCGAAGTAGTGTCTGAAATATGGCAAGCTTCGGGAGGTTTCCACAAAAGTTATGCAGTGGTTCTTCGTCGCGAAGTAGTGTCTGAAATATGGCAAGCTTCGGGAGGTTTCCACAAAAGATATGCAATGGTTCCTCGTCGCGAAGTAGTGTCTGAAATATGGCAAGCTTCGGGAGGTTTTGTCAGATATGCAGTGGTTCCTCGTCGCGAAGTAGGGTCTGAAATATGGCAAGCTTCGGGAGGTTTCCACAAAAGATATGCAGTGGTTCCTCGTCGCAAAGTAGTGTCTGAAATATGGCAAGCTTCGGGAGGTTTTGTCAGATATGCAGTGGTTCCTCGTCGCGAAGTAGGGTCTGAAATATGGCAAGCTTCGGGAGGTTTCCACAAAAGATATGCAGTGGTTTTGCTACGAAAGATGTTGGGGGTGGAACGACATGTGTTAGGATTGTGTGAGAGTTGTGTGTGCATTGTGTATGTTTGTACTTGTTGTCCTCTACTTGCTAAGCGTAAGCTTACGTGTGTGTGCGTGTTCTGTGGTGTAGGTAACGACGCGGTTACAGATGAGCTAAGTGAGTGAGCCAGGACTTGGGAGCAGTAGGAGATGCACGGGGCGTGCCGGTGCGGGCAGTTGTCGGGGTTTCTCGACCATGGTCTTCGGGATGTATGTGAGATTTGTATTTGGTTTAGTTTAGTTAGATTTTGGGTTGTGGCTTGTATTGGAGATTTTGAGGTTTTGTGGTTAGTTTTGTGTAATATGTTTTGGTTAGTTTTGAGTTAGTATGGAGGGGTGTATATAATTGGTTATGATTGGTCTGGTTGTGGTTGAGATTTGGTTTAATTGGTTGGTATTGTGGTGTGGTTTGTTTGGGATTGGATTTGTGGTGTTAGTTTGGTTATTTTTGTTTTGGTGTATATAGTACTTGGATTTGGTCAAATGGTGTTGTTAAATGTGTTTGTTTTTCAGGTTTTGGATTTTAAACTTTTAGCCGTTATATTGCCGATTTTTGATTTTTAAATCAATAACGTCGGGTTACTTTCATTATTTTTATTATTAATCATCTTAAGTCGAAAATTCTACGAAAATTGTTTAAACGACGTTTTAGACGCGGGGTTGGTTAGCAAAGTAGCGCACCGAGCCGTGGTCGGTTCAGGGGTGTTACAAGTTTCCTTAGATTTCTAGATGGTTAGAATGAAGTTTAGTGAAGATTTAATTAATGCTCGGTTTATAGTTTTTGGTTTGAGCAAACTCCCGGAGTAGATTTCAACCAAGTTTTCAGGAGACCAGGTAAGTAGAGTAGGTGTGTACCTTCGGGTATACATCACAAAACAGTAGGTTTATGCTTGTTTGAATGTTTTCTGTATGTCATATATCATGTTTTTGGAAAGAACACGAAAATGAATTTACATCTAATGGCATGGTAAGGCATGAACAGATTGTAACAGACCAACTGTTAAGGGAACTAATCCGCCCCTTAATTGATGAAGAGGATGTATGACTTTGGGAAATTGATCTGCTTCCCAATGGAATATAGGATCAGATCAGCTGTTAAGGGAACTAATCCGCCCCTTAATCGATGAAGAGGATGTATGACTTTGGAAAAATTGATCCAACTCCCAATGGAACTGAGAGATCAGATCAGTGAAAGTATGAAAATGCAACTGAGATGTGAAAGTAGAAACTGCATAAATAGGATTTTTGTTTCAGTTTATCATTTCATTTTTGCTCTACTTATTTAGCATTAGGCTAATAGATGAGTTTTGTGATGTAGGTGCTGAGGTAACTACTGGAGAATTCTCTAAATTTACTGAAGACTAGGAGCAGTTGATGGAGCACACCTATGCCTCGACTTGGCTATCTGATGGGGCGGTTTAACTAATGTCAGTAGGTGTGAAAGTCTAGTCGACAATGGTTTAGATTTAGTATGCTGAGAATGTTAATGACAGCAAGAGTTTAATGCTTTTAATAATTTTGGAGTTTTTCTGATTATGAAGACACGATTTGGTTTTAGTTGTAGATTGTTATTCTGGATTTATAAAGTTGTGAATTTATGTTGTTTTGAATAGCTGCTTTAAAAACTTACAAGTTCTTTTAGTAGGCAGAGTTGTCTGTTTGTTTAGAGTGTTACTGTTCACCGGTGGATGTTGTCTATCGGTGGACGTAGTCTATCGGTGGATGTAGTCTATTGGTGGATGTTGTCTATCGGTGGATGTAGTCTATCGGTAGATGTGAGTAATAGATTTGTCGTTTAGTGATTGGAAGACGTGGGTAATAACTTTTGTCGTTTAGTGATCGGAACACGTGAGTAATAGCTTTTGTCGTTTAGTGATCGGTAGATGTGAGTAATAGTTTTTGTCGTTTTGTGATCGGTGGATGCCTTTTGCTTCTGTTTCTATCGCTGGAGCTATTCAGCGGTAGAGGTGTTCTGTTTTCTTTTGTTTTCTTTCAACCGATTGACTTTATTATTTTAATTAAATTAATAAATGTTGTTTTATACAAATGAATTTCCGCTGCAAGTTTTTAACGTTTTTAAGGGTCAAACTTTGACCGTTGAGTGAAATTTTGAAATTTTCCCAGAATGTCATATTATGGTTCAGTATTATGAGTAGCGAACCGGGTTATATAATTCGAGGCGTTACTGCAGTGGAATAAAATAATTATATGTAGTCAGGCCGCGATAATAATTAAATCCACCCATAATTACACATACAAGTCTCATTAGATACAAGACTTATCTAGATTAACTTAACAAGACTTATCCTGATTAACTTACATACATGGGTCATACTATCATGAATTTGATACAAATAGTAACTAAATAACTCTACTGCTATGTTGTGTTAAACTTGACAAATCATTGCATTACCTTTGCCAATATATCGTTTATCTACAGAGCTGTCGGTTCCAAAGCTGAAAATAATGAGAGTCTACATATTAAGCTTTTATAAAGTTCAGTAAGTTAAATCTTAGTATAACCATTCACAAACACACACACACAGAGTATATATATATAATTATCAAAGTTATATCTTTCTTAATTTTATAGTTTACAAAAAAATGTATTATTGATTTTTTATTATCTCATTTCTCAAGTCATTATAAGAGTTATTGTTTATCTTATAATTGTTCTTTATTCACATAACTCAATTGTCCGTTGGTTAACGCTCGCAAACACACGTACCCATAAGACATTTCATTTAATGCCTATTACTTAAATATATTGTCTAATCATGTATATCATCCTACATTGTTAGTTCTCACAACCATCACTTCAAATTTCAATACTCAAATCAACTCTTATAACTACACCACTCATGTTTTAAATGTTACCCATAAGTTCTAAACATTTTTTATTAATATTTTATTAAGGGTCACACCTCTCTATGTAAGAAGTTTATTCCGTCTATATGTGAATGCTTAGGCATATGATTTAGATAATCATAGCTTATTAAATTCCTTTGTCTTTCTCTAGTAAAATTAATTTTCATGCACCTCTTAACTTAATGTGCAATCTTCACTCTGCATTTAATTACATGGTTTATATTTAACAAAGGTTTATATTTGCCCAAACTACCCAGACATTATTTAATGTCTAAACTCAATTTTATAATTTTTACACAACTCATTACGCATAATCAATTAATGTCTACTCTTATACTTTTATCCATGAATCTTACTAGACATATGACCTTTTAAATCATTGCATAGATCTCATGATTTACTCATTTCTCATTCTTATACTAAATTATATGTAATAAGTATGCAATGCAACTCTCACACACCACTTATGTTATGATAAGTTAAACAATAGTAGTGTGTGCACCATATTATTTACTTGATCTCATATTTATCAAGTACCATATTAACATGTTAAGAGAATGTCAATATACATAATCCATATCGACATAATAATATGAATGTCAATATGTATGATTAACAATCTCAATGTGTAACGCCTCACACATACGTACATCCTACTAACTATTTCACAGTAGTGCATGCAAGTCACCATATAATCCTCTGGAAGGCTAGAGATTTACAACTCAAGGCAGACACACAGTCACTCCCCTTCTATTTTCTGACTTTACACACTTCACACAATACATAGCCGATGAGATAAATATTTGGTTCGAATGTGACCATACCTTGTGTAATATCATTTTATAAAATCATGATACATGATTTAAACATTCTCACCATGGATAATACATACTAATAATGCATGAAGTATGAACATGTAAATCTTATTTATATGACAAGAAAAATGATGCATAAATAATTGTTATGCAACTATCGAAACACTATATAATGATGTCCCAAAACATATTAAAACCTGACACTTTAATCGCTTAAAATAACTTTTTAAACTTTTTGCAGGTGCCTACACCGAACTTATATGATATTGCATAATTTATATCAATATCTTTGTTTACATATTATTTTGTTATTTTTATTCGTTTTCCGTCACTATATGTGTTCGTATCACTACAAACAAGTGCAAGATTTTAAAACTCAATCGTCCCCATTTCCATTGTGGCCGCTTACATTTCTATTATCCCAGATGCCTGTTTTTCAATGGTGGTCATTCGCTCCTGGACAAAATTTTCCATTTTTGACGATTAATAATTGGATAACTCTATTTCAACGCAAGTTTCCATATTTCTATTCATTTGTTCACTTCCAATTATTCCCTTAGCAAAGTATAACAATATAGATATTTTAATTTCTTACTCCAAAACTCATTAAAATATCATTCTCTTCAATTCGATTTCCACTCGGTTTCTGATGTGCCAAGGGATCAAACTTTCCACCATCAAGCCGGGAGATTTTCTAACCTTATCATTCTCTTCAACCCGGTTCGCTACTCAATGCTCGAACATGACTAAGAAATTTTTTTTTATTAATTTAAATCTTCACTCGACAGTCAAAATTTGACATTTTTCTAAAAACTCAAAACATTTAAAAATTTGCAGCGGAAATCATTTGAACATAAAAATTTAAACCGTGGAATACTTGAGGGGTCACAGAGGTCAAACGCATCTGCCGATGGACAAAGTCAACGGAAGAAGTGGAAACAGGAAGTAGGGGGCTTCTACCGATGACGTCAGCGGGATAATCCAGTTATCCAAAATCTACCGTTCACAAAACGACAAGATACGCTCTACACCTTCCGGTGACGTCAGCCGGATGATCGATGCTATACAGCATCCACCGGTGGCTAGACGACAAAACACTTCCTACATCTTCCGGTGGATTAACACACGATATCCACCGGTCACTAAACGACAAAACATTTCCTACATCTTCCGGTGGATTAACACACGACATCCACCGGTCACTAAATGACAAAACCTATTCTACATCATCCGGTGAGTTTACACGACATCCACCGGTCAGTAAACGACAAAAGACTTTCTACATCATCAAATGGATTTACACACGACATCCACCGGTGAGTAAAATACTCGACATCATCCGGTGAGTAAAATACTCGACATCATTCGGTGACGTCAGCCGGATGATTCGATCCGCCAATGTCTATCAGCGAACAAAACACACAACATCCACCGGTGAACTCCATTCACCGATGGTTGAACTTGCAAACTTTACTCAAGACATTCAAAAATCCCTGACCCTAAGTAACTTCAGAAAACTCAACAGAAGGTAGAACAATATTTCAACTACTCTAATTCCATACAAAAACATCTCTAACTGCGAGAAGGACAAGCTTACTTCACTGAAACCATTTAGAACAATTCAAATCCTTACATTACTCAAATCCAGTAAAATCAACATTTAAGCTCATCCAAATACTATTATCAGAAAACTCTAAAAAGAATCGGAATATTGAAAACCACTACTGACATGAAAACTCTAACACATTAAAATTGAAACATTGTCAACTGAACCTTCACACCAACTGACATCAGTAAACTGCCCCATCAGCTGCCAAATTGTTACAAAGATGCACTCCACAACCAGTCTAGTCCTCTGCAGACTCAGTAAACACACCTGCTATCACTTCTTCACCTACACCACAAAACTCATCTATTAGCCTAATGCTAAGCAAGTAAAGCAATGATGAAATGGAAATGCTGAAACATAAAACTTCCTAAACATGCAGTTTCTACTTTCTCATCTCAGTTGCATATTCATCGTTATGTTCAGATCCCCCTGTGAAGTTGGGAGTTGGATCAACTCTCCCAAAGTATAGATATCCACTATCTCATTAATGGGCGGATTAATTCCCTTAACAGTAAGTCTGATTCACATCCTCCGATCCCCCTTTAAAATTGGAAGTTGGATCAACCCTCCCAAAGTATAAATATCCACTGTCTCATTAAGGAGCGGATTAAATCCCTTAACAGTAAAACTGATTCACATAACTGTTCAGTACATTCATTCCTTGGTCAGACAAACCATGTAAATTCATTTTCGTATAATTTTAGAAATATGATGCATAATATGTAAGCACATTCAATAAGTAAAAATCCTACTGTTTTGTGATGTAGGCCCGAAGGCACAAGCAAACTTCACTTACCTGGCTCTCCTGGTGATGCTCGGTTTCAACTACTCCAAAAGCTCGCTTATCTAAGTTTATGGCAATACATTAATCCAACTCTCACTAGTCCTTATCAAAAATAAATATTAAGGTTGAGGAAATCGATTTGAAACTCTGCTACCCGAATAATCCCTTTTATCTCTAAGAACTCGAACCTACGCTCAATCTCAGCACCTTCAAAATCCTCACATTGTACTCCCTCAGGTAACTAACCACTATATCTTAAGAGAAATGAGGAAAACTTACTTAAGTTGAATGAGAATCGGGCGAGGAGAATCGCCTAGAGAGCTCAGCTGCTTGAGCTGAAAACCCGAAGAGGAAAAGTATGAAATTGGTGGCGGCTACAGTGCATTAAACCCAACCCTCTTTCCTTAAATACGTTATCCACTCATAAATTCAAGTTACCCTTATACCCTTGCCTAGTCACTCAATAGCCCTACCTTTATTATTACCATTTACAACGTGACATAAATGTTTGAAAGAAAAGACTTGGTTCAAAAGAACCGGGTGCTACACAAGGCCAATCTGAGTTTAACCCACTTCTAGAAAAAGTTAGCACTTTTAATTTTAGCTTTCGTTTATATCTTTTGAAATCATTGTTGAAACTTATATTATTTAGGTGTGTAATATTGAAGTTGGGTGCTATCTAGTGAGGAAGAGAGAGCCACATGGCAAGGGGAGACCATAAAATGATTTATTACCTCATTTGGCCAAGCCTCACTTTTGTTCCTTTGATTTTTTACTTGTTTTGTAAGAGCTATGGGTGGAAACCCTAATTTTCTTCAAGGATGGAATTTAAGTAATCTTTAAAGCTTGTAATGAGCAGTAAATCCTTCAATGAAAATTGTGTAGAAGTTATCTTCTCCAAGCTTAAAGTGTTCTTCAAGTTGTCATGCCTCTTTCTTGGTGAGTAATATCCAAGTAGGTTGTGTGATGAGTGAATTCATCCTTTTTGAGTGTAGGTGTCTTTTACTTCTACTACATTCTTTTTCTCCTCTCTTTGTGGAGTTGAGCAACCTAGCAAGAACGTAAAAATTCTCAAACCCAACCATTGAAGTCGAATCATCCTCAAGTTGGTGCCAGCTGTTTATCAGAAAAACTACTTGTTCCAAATGATTTATCCCCTCATTTTTTAACACAAACAACCTTACACATACAGCTTCAACCTGCCTCAAGAATCACATTCGTACATTTTAACACGAGAGAGTTATGCCTCTCCGAAGATGACACTTGGTTCTCGGCCAGAACAGTATTCTGAGCTTCCGGAGACCTCCATGACTTTAATCATAACTTTTGATTCACAAAGCCATTTTCCGAGATATTTGGAGGATCATTGCTACACACTTGGATGTAGATACTCTCCAAACATTAGCTTCAAAACCTAAGGGACCATTGAGTTATGTTGATGTGAAGTTGCTGCTCGTGATAGTCAAATGTAACGCCCCGAATTATGTAAACCCGGTTCATTACTGTAACGCCCCGAGTTATCTGAACCCGGTTCGCCACACATAAGCCCGTACATGACCAAAATTTCTACCATATATATATATATATATATATATATATATATATATATATATATATATATATATATATATTTTAAACTTGCAGCGGAAATAATTTGAAATAAATAATAAAAAATATCGGTCAAAAGAAATAAAAGTTTAAATCGTGAAAACACCTTAAAAGTTGCAGAAGTCAAACGCATCTACCAATGGGTAAAGTCAACCGAAGAAGCAGAAGACAGAAAAAGGGTAGAAGACTCCTGCTGATGACGTCACCGGAATGAAAAACCAAAGAGATCTCTCGGTAGACTATATCTACCGATGACGTCAGCCGGGTGGTTTCTCTCATCCGATCAACTTTATTTTACATCCACCGATCGCTAAACGACAAAAGACTTTCTACATCTACCGATCGCTAAACGACAAAGACTTTCTACATTTACCGATGAGTTTATCGAGACATCACCCGATAGACAACATAACTATAACCCGACATCTACCGATAGACTTCATCTACGGATAGTGAACAAAACGACGACTCGACATCTGCCGATAGACTTCACGACAAATTCCATCCTATACCATCCGATGGCTTCCACTGAAGACATCTTCCGATCGAAATAAGCCTACATCATTCGATGACTTATCTAAAGACATCTTTCGATAAAAAAGAAACTTCAACCCGACCTCTGCGATAGACATCATCTTCTGACAGAGAGCAAATCAATGCAACATCAACTTCTTACTACACATGACAACTCTAATTACAGAAAGAACTTACTCATTTTTTTTTTGCTGAAACTAACCGGGAAACAATTTAAGTCGATGCATTACTCAAAAACTAGCAAGTACTAACATCAAATCCCAACAGAATACTAATATCAGAAAAAGGAACTCGAAAACGAATTCAAAACATTGAAACCACTACAGTCATAAAAACTCAACATATTTAAATTAAAACACTGTCAACTAGACTTTCACACCAATCCGACATCAGTTAACCCGCCTCATCAGTATACCAGTTCGTGGTAGTAAAGTGCTCCTCCAACTCCCTCTATTCCTCAAAAAACTCAGAGTATTCACCTGCAGTATCCTCAACACCTACACCACAAAACTCATCTATTAGCCTAATGCTAAGTAAGTAAAGCAATAATGAAATGAAGCTGAAACATAATTTCCTAAACATGCAGTTTCTACTTTCTCATCTCAGTTGTATACACATATGTTCATAAACTGATCTGATACCTTGTTTCCCTTGGGAGTGGGATCAATTCTCCCAATGTCATACATCCTCTACTCGATTAAGGGGCGGATGAATTCCCTTAATAGCTGATCTGATCCCTTGGTTCCCTTGGGAGTGGGATCAACTCTCCCAATGTCATACATCCTCTACTCGATTAAGGGGCGGATTAGTTCCCTTTAATAGTTTGTCTGTCACATTCAGTTCATACCTTACCATTGTTACATGGAAATTCATTTTCGTAATCTTTCAAAAACATGATGCATGACATACAAAATCATTCACAAAATGCATAACCCTACTGTTTTGTGATGTAGGCCCAAAGGCACATGCATACTTTACTTACTTGGTCTCCTGGAAAAACTTGGTTGCAAGCTACTTCGGGTACTATTCGAACCTAAAACCATAGACAGAGCATACATTAAATTTCCTCTAATCTTCATTCTAAACCACAAGAAATCTAAGGGAAACTGTTTTGGAAACTCTAGTCATAGTGCATTCCCGATTTCAACTTAAACCGAAACCACCACTCGCTTACCGCCTTCTCAAAACCTCATTTATCATCCCTCCTACCAACGATAGATACAATGTAGCAAGAAATTGAAGCAAAACTCACCAAGTTCGGAGGAAATCGCTGGAGGAAGTCGAAGGGGGTCTCCTAACGCGCTCTGCTAGGCTGAGAAGCTGAGAATGGAGAGGAAATGAAATAAACAGTGGCGGCTACTTCATTAATAGTTTCCTTAAATACGTTATCCACCTTTGAATTTCTAATTACCCTTATGCCCTTGTCTAGTCATCCTCTAACCCTACATTTAATATTTCCATATAAATTGTGCCATTAGTTTTTTCTTTAAAAAAAAAGAATAGAGAAACGGTTTGATAGAATCGGGTATTACAATCTACCCTCCTTAAAAGAATTTTGTCCTCAAAATTCAGTACCTGAATAATTCCAGATATTGGTCCATCATGTCTTGCTGGCGCTCCCAAGTTGTCTCCTCTATGTTCTGATTGTGCCATAAAACTTTCACTAGTAGAACTTCCTTGTTGCGCAATACCTTCACTGCATAGTCCAATATCCTTACAGGTTTCTCCTCATATGCAAGAGTAGGAAGAACCTCAATGTCCTGCTGTTCCACAATCTGATATGGATCTCTTACACATTTCTTTAACATAGAAACATGGAACACATTGTGGATTCCTTCCATAGAAGCCGGTAACTGCAACATGTAGGCTGCACGTCCAACCCTTTTCAAAATTAAGAATGGTCCAATAAACCTGGGGTTCAACTTTCCTCTCTTCCCGAATCTCACAACTCCTTTGAATGGTGACACCTTAAGAAAAACTTCATCACCTACTTCAAACTCTAATTCTCTTCGTCTTTTATCAGCATAACTCTTCTGGCGGCTTTGAGCTGTCAGAATTCTCTATCGGATGAGGGCAACCTTCTCCACAGTCTGCTGCACAATGTCAGGACCAAGCAACTGTGCTTCACCAACTTCATCCCAGTACAAAGGAGATCTGCACTTTCGTCCATATAACGCCTCGTATGGTGCCATACCTATTGTTGTCTGAAAACTGTTGTTATAAGAAAATTCTACCAAGGACAAGTATTTGCTCCATGAACCTTGAAAGTCTAATACACATGCACGGAGCATATCCTCCAATGTTTGAATATTCCTTTCAGATTGTCCATCTGTCTGAGGGTGGAAAGCCGTGCTAAAACTAAGCTGTGTTCCCATAGCTTTGTGCAAACTTTTTCAAAACTTAGATGTAAATCTGGAGTCTCGGTCTTAAACTATGGTGCTTGGGACTCCATGCAGTCTAACAACCTCGTGCACATACAACTCAGCAAGTTGATCCATCGAGCATGTTATCTTTATTGGTAGAAAGTGAGCTGACTTGGTTAGACGGTCTACAATCACCCAAATTGCATCGTGTCCCCTTGCTGTTCTAGGCAATCCTATAACAAAATCCATAGTTATTTGTTCCCATTTCCATTCGGGAACTGGTAATGGTTGCAATGTTCCTGCAGGCCTCTGATGTTCAGCTTTGACTTGCTGGCAAATCAGACATGACTCCACATACTCCGCCACACTCCTTTTCATTCCTGGCCACCAAAAATGTTGCTTGAGATCTCTGTACATCTTCGTACCTCCGGGATGAATAGAGAGTCTAGAAGAATGTGCCTCAGACAAAATTTCCCTTCTAAGTTCATTATCCGCCGGAACAAACCACCTATTTTGAAACTTGAGAGTTCCATCAACCGAACAGTTGAAATCCGACTTGTCTGTAGAATCCATGCTCAACTTATACTTATTGCATTCAGGGTCATTAATTTGAACTTCCTTCATTCTCTCCAAAATAGTTTGCCTCAACGATATGGCCGAAAGCATGGCTGACACACTAGACACCGCTTCCAGGTTAAATCTTTGGAATTCTGTCTCTAAAGCTATTGGTATGTCCAGAATCAATGCAGAGGCTGAAGGAGTCACTCTACTCAAAGCATCAGCCACGACATTTGCCTTGCCAGGATGATATTTTATTTCAAAGTCATAGTCCTTGACAAATTCTAACCACCGACGTTGCCTCATATTCAATTCTTTCTGTGTGAAAATATACTTCAGACTTTTATGATCTGAAAATATTTCACAAGACTGTCCATACAAGTAGTGCCTCCAAATCTTAAGTGCAAATACTACAGCAGCTAATTCTAAATCATGGGTAGGGTAATTCTTCTCATGAGTTTTCAACTATCTAGAGGCATAAGCTATTACTTTACCATCTTGCATTAACACACATCCAAGACCAATCTTGGAAGCATCACAGTAAATACTAAATTTACCATCTTCAGTGGGAAGGGTTAAAATTGGAGCATTGGTTAGTTTCTATTTCAAGGTCATGAAACTATGTTCACATTCATCAGTCCATATATACTTCACATTTTTCCTGGTTAACTTAGTAAGGGGTGTAGCAATCCTTGAAAATCCTTCAATGAACTTTCTGTAATACCTTGCTAGTCCAAGAAAACTTCAAATATCAGTAGCACTCTTCGGTTGGGGCCACTCCTTAGCTGCTTGAACTTTTGCTGGATCAACAGATATGCCGTCTCCAGAGATCACGTGACCAAGAAAGTGAACTCTGTCCAACCAAAACTCACACTTGGAAAACTTAGCATAAAGCTGGTGCTGTCTAAGTACTCCTAACACCAAACTCAAATGCCTTGCATGCTCATCCTTAGTTCTAGAATAGATCAGAATGTCGTCTATGAATACTATGACAAACTTGTCCAACTACTCGTGAAACACCCTATTCTTGAGATCCATGAAGGCTGCTGGTGCATTTGTCAAACCAAAAGACATAACCAAAACTCATAATGTCCATACCTTGTGCGAAAGGCAGTCTTTGGGATATCTTCAGATTTTACCTTCAGTTGGTAATAACCGGACCTAAGGTCAATCTTAGAGAAAACTCTTGCACCCCTAAGCTGGTCAAATAAGTCATCAATTCTCGGCAAATGGTATTTGTTTTTGACAGTTAACTTGTTCAATTCTCTATAATCAATGCACATACGCATTGATCCATCTTTCTTCTTGACAAAAAGGACAGGTGCACCCCAGGGTGAAAAGCTTGGGCGTATGAACCCTTTCTCCAATAGATCCTCCAATTGTTTCTTTAATTCCTTAAGTTCAGTTGGAGCTAATCTATATGGATTTTTAGACACAGGCTCGGCTCCGGGGTAAATATCTACAACAAATTCAATTTCCCTATCTGGCGGTAAACCAGGAAGGTAATCTAAAAATACTTTAGGGAAGTCTTGGACAACTAAGACATTTGTGGGGCTTGATTTTTCTACTAGTTGTGTGTTTAAAACACTGGCCAAAAAGAACAAATACTCTCTGCACGGGGAGGGTCTACAATTAACAGAAGTCATTACAGTCATTTCCTTACTCTTGTTTAGAGCTTGGAAGGTATGGTTTAACCCACTAGGGGGTTGAAAACTAACAATTCCAGTTCTACAATCTATTGTGGCATAATGCTTAAACAACCAATCCATTCCTAGGATCACATCAAATCCCATTATGTCCATAACAATGAGGTCAGCAGGCAAATTCATATTCCCTACTAAAACAACGCTATCAGGCATCACCTGATTGGAGTGCATACGTTCACCAGAGGGTAATGCTACGTTAAACACATGCTCAGTAGGAGTAAACCGTACACCTAACTTATCAGCAAATGCAGAGGCTATAAAAGAATGTGTAGCACCCGAATCTATCAAAGTAAAAGCAGGTATAGAGTTAACAATTATTGTACCTGATACTACAGCAGGTTGTTCCTCACTTGACTCCACCATGGAGAATATCCTTGGCTTAATCTTGACAGGGCCTCCCTTCAAAGCTGGGCAGTCTCTGTTAACATGGCCAACCTTGTTGCAGTGGAAACATCGAACGATCCAGGGCTTTGGGCAATCCTTGTACAAGTGTCCAACCTCTTCACAGTTGAAGCACTTACCCGTTCCAAATCTACACTCTCCAGAGTGATTCTTCGAACATTTCGGGCACTGGGGAAATATTTTGGCATCTGGTACTTTCTTTCCTGTTCCTTGACTACTCTGGCCCTCACTAGGCCTCTTCATACCCCTCTGCTGGTGTGGCTGGATAGGCTTTGGTGGAACCTCTTTTGATCCAGCACATTTCTTTTCAGCTTCTTCCACTTCCAGAGCTGTGGACACAACTTCACTAAATGTCAAGCCTTTGATACCACAAAATTTAACTCCTCGGTAGATTTCTGGCTTCAATCCATGCACAAATTTAAACACTTTATCTTCTTCCTTGTGAGCAAAATGCCCAGCAAACCTGGACAAGGACTCAAATTGTCTACTGTATTCGTCCACAGAACCTATCTGCTTCAAGTTCAGAAACTCCAACTTCTTCGCAGTCTGGACTGTGCTGTTGAAATACTTCTCATAGAAAATGTCCTTGAATTGTGATCAGGGCATTTCCAGAACATCATTGGTGGTCTCTATTGTCTCCCACCAGAGTTGAGCTTCACCAGCTAAATGAAAGGTTGCCAATGTGACCTTATCTCCTTCTCCGATGTTAGCGCACCTAAACATACTCTCTATCTTCCTAAGCCACCCTTCAGCCACAACTGGATCAGGTGACTGTCCATCAAACGTGGGTGGTCTTAGTCTCCGGAATCTATCCCCGGAATGCTCATTGCTAGAGCTCGAGTTGGCACTTCCTTGTACCTCTCGGTTCAGCAGTACTCCTAGTTGATCGGATTGAGGCGCATTAGTTCTGCCTGCTGTCGCACTAGATCTGTCAACTGTCCGATTACACTAGAATCTTCTGTGCTTCCCGGAGTTGGTGTCTCTCTCTGCACTCTTGGCCTTCCCGGTCGTCTAGACATTTTTGCTATAATCCTGTACAGGGTTAACTATCTTCATAAATATCTAACAACTAAAACTAACGTAAACACTTACAGTTGTCGGAGTACTTCCATGCAACGATTGTCACTGATGAGTAATCTTTTGAACGGTTTAACTGAATGTCTCCGATAACATACTATAACGCCCCGAGTTATCTGAACCCGGTTCGCCACACAAAAGCCCGTACATGACAAAAATTTCTACCATATATATATATATATATATTTTTTAAACTTGCAGCGGAAATAATTTGAAATAAATAATAAAAAATATCGGTAAAAAGAAATAGAAGTTTAAATCGTGAAAACACCTTAAAAGTTGCAGAAGTCAAACGCAGCTACCGATGGGTAAAGTCAACGGAAGAAGCAGAAGACAGAAAAAGGGTAGAAGACTCCTGCCGATGACGTCACCGGAATAAAAAACCAAAGACATCTCTCGGTAGACTGTATCTACCGATGACGTCAGCCGGGTGGTTTCTCTCATCCGATCAACTTTATTTTACATCCACCGATCGCTAAACGACAAAAGACTTTCTACATCTACCGATCGCTAAACGACAAAGACTTTCTACATTTACCGATGAGTTTAGCGAGACATCACCCGATAGACAACATAACTATAACCCGTCTGATGGAAAAGAACTTTAACCCGACCTCTGCCGATAGACATCATCTTTCGACAGAGAGCAAAGCAATGCACCATCAACTTCTTACTACACACGACAACTCTAATTACAGAAAGAACTTACTCATTGTTTTTTGCAGAAAACTAACCGGGAAACGATTTAAGCCGATGCATTACTCAAAAACTAGCAAGTACTAACATCAAATCCCAACAGAATACTAATATCAGAAAAAAGGAACTCGAAACGAATTCAAAAACATTGAAACCACTACTGTCATAAAAACTCAACATATTTAAATTAAACACTGTCAACTAGACTTTCACACCAACCGACATCAGTTAAACCACTTTCTACATCTACCGATCGCTAAACGACAAAGACTTTCTACATCTACCGATCGCTAAACGACAAAGACTTTCTACATCTACCGATCGCTAAACGACAAAGACTTTCTACATCTACCGATCGCTAAACGACAAAGACTTTCTACATCTACCGATCGCTAAACGACAAAGACTTTCTACATCTACCGATCGCTAAACGACAAAGACTTTCTACATCTACCGATCGCTAAACGACAAAGACTTTCTACATCTACCGATCGCTAAACGACAAAGACTTTCTACATCTACCGATCGCTAAACGACAAAGACTTTCTACATCTACCGATCGCTAAACGACAAAGACTTTCTACATCTACCGATCGCTAAACGACAAAGACTTTCTACATCTACCGATCGCTAAACGACAAAGACTTTCTACATCTACCGATCGCTAAACGACAAAGACTTTCTACATCTACCGATCGCTAAACGACAAAGACTTTCTACATCTACCGATCGCTAAATCTACCGATAGACTTATCTACCGATAGTGAACAAAACGACGACTCGACATCTGCCGATAGACTTCACGACAAATTCCATCATATACCATCCGATGGCTTCGACTGAAGACATCTTCCGATGGAAATAAGCCTACATCATCCGATGACTTATCTAAAGACATCTTCTGATGGAAAAGAAACTTTAACCCGACCTCTGCCGATAGACATCATCTTTCGACAGAGAGCAAAGCAATGCACCATCAACTTCTTACTACACACGACAACTCTAATTACAGAAAGAACTTACTCATTGTTTTTTGCAGAAACTAACCGGGAAACGATTTAAGCCGATGCATTACTCAAAAACTAGCAAGTACTAACATCAAATCCCAACAGAATACTAATATCAGAAAAAGGAACTCGAAAACGAATTCAAAACATTGAAACCACTACTGTCATAAAAACTCAACATATTTAAATTAAAACACTGTCAACTAGACTTTCACACCAACCGACATCAGTTAACCCGCCTCATCAGTATACTAGTTCGTGACAGTAAAGTGCTCCTCCAACTCCCTCTATTCCTCAAAAAACTCAGGGTATTCACCTGCAGTATCCTCAACACTTACACCACAAAACTCATCTTTTAGCCTAATGCTAAGTAAGTAAAGCAATAATGAAATGAAGCTGGAACATAATTTCCTAAACATGCAGTTTCTACTTTCTCATCTTAGTTGCATACACATACGTTCATAAACTGATCTGATCTCTTGTTTCCCTTGGGAGTGGGATCAATTCTCCCAATGTCATACATCCTCTACTCGATTAAGGGGCGGATGAATTCCCTTAATAGCTGATCTGATCCCTTGGTTCCCTTGGGAGTGGGATCAACTCTCCCAATGTCATACATCCTCTACTCGATTAAGGGGCGGATTAGTTCCCTTAATAGTTTGTCTGTCACATTCAGTTCATACTTTGCCATTCTTACATGGAAATTAATTTTCGTAATCTTTCAAAATTATGATGCATGACATACAAAATCATTCACAAGATGCATAACCCTACTGTTTTGTGATGTAGGCCCAAAGGCACATGCATACTTTACTTACTTGGTCTCCTGGAAAAACTTGGTTGCAAGCTACTTCGGGTACTATTCGAACCTAAAACCATAGAAAGAGCATACATTAAATTTCCTCTAATCTTCATTCTAAACCACAAGAAATCTAAGGGAAATTGTTTTGGAAACTCTAGTCATAGTGCATTCCTGATTTCAACTTAAACCGAAACCACCACTCGCTTACCGCCTTCTCAAAACCTCATTTATCATCCCTTCTATCAACGATAGATACAATGTAGCAAGAAATAGAAGCAAAACTCACCAAGTTTGGAGGAAATCGCTGGAGGAAGTCGAAGGGGGTCTCCTAACGCGCTCTGCTAGGCTGAGGAGCTGAGAATGGAGAGGAAATGAAATAAACAGTGGCGGCTACTTCATTAATAGTTTCCTTAAATACATTATCCACCTTTGAATTTCTAATTACCCTTATGCCCTTGCCTAGTCATCCTCTAACCCTACATTTAATATTGCCATATAAATTGTGCCATTAGTTTTTTTTAAAAAAAAAAAAGAATAGAGAAACGGTTTGATAGAATTGGGTATTACAGTTACATATAATTCATAACTATACTATAACATTCTGAGAAAATTTTAACTTTTCGCTCAACGGTCAAAGTTTGACCTTCCTAAACGTTAAAACTTGCAGCGGAAATTCATTTGTGTAAAACAACATTTATTAATTAAAATGTTAAAGACAATTGATTGAAAGAAAACAAAACAAAATAGAACACGTCCACCGCTGAACAGTTCCAGCGATAGAAACAAAGGGCATCCACCACTAAACAGTGTCAGCGGCAGAAGCAGAAATAAAATAGACTCAGCGGTAGAGGCAGAAATAGAAGGCATCCACCGCTAAACAGTGTCAGTCGCGCGACATGTCGACTACCCACATCCACTGCTCACGTCCACCGATTGAATCCTTCGAACGATAGAATCCCTCAGCATCCGCCGATCACAAAACGATAAAAATCTAATACTCCTTCCTATGCTCACATCCCCCAGTCACAAACGACAAAAATCTAATACTCCTTCCTACGCTCACATCCACCGGTCACAAAACGACAAAAACTCAACATCCACCGATGGACTACATCCACCGATAGACAAACACTCAACATCCACCGGTCACAAAACAACAAAAATTCAACATCCACCGGTGGACTACATCCACCGGTGGACTACATCCACCGGTGGACTACATCCACCGATAGACAAACACTCAACATCCACCGGTGGACTACATCCACCGATAGAGAAAACACTCAACATAACAGCATAACAACCATTTTCATTCTATACAAAGAAAACTCCGACTACCAAAAGAGCTTGAGCATTTTACTAAAAATTGATCAAAACAACATAAGTCCACAACTTTCTAAAAATATCCAGCAAAGCAACTACCTCTAAACCAAATCATGTTTTTCATGCTCAGAATAAGAAAACCATAAAACTGTTAAAAACACCAGAGTTATTAATGTTATTAAAACTCTCTGTATACTTCCACAAGACACTAAACCACTGAAACTTCATAAATAGACAATAGTTAAACCGCCCCATCAGTTCACCAAGTCAGGGCATGAATGTTCTCCCCCAACAAGCCTATCCCTCAACATGCTCAGAGAACACACCTTCTGAGGCTTCTTCACTTACATCACAAAACTCATCTATTAGCCTAATGCTAAATAAGTGAAGTAATAACGAAATGAAATGCTAAAAAATAAATCCTAATCATGCAGTTTCTACTTTCACATCTCAGTTGCATTTACATTCTTTCACTGATTTGATCCCTCAGTTCCATTGGGAGTTGGATCAATTTTACCAAAGTCATACATCCTCTTCATAAATTAAGAGGCGGATTAGTTCCTTTAACAGCTGATCAAATCCTTCAATTCCATTGGGAAGTGGATCAATCTTCCCAAAGTCATAAAATCCCTTCATAAGTTAAGGGGCGGATTAATTCCCTTAGTAGTTTATCTGTTACAATCTGTCCATTTCTCACCATACCAATACATGTAAATTCATTTTCGTATTCTTTATAAAAATGATGCATGACATACAGACAAATTCAAACATACATAATCCTGCTGTTTTGTGATGTAGGCCCAAAAGCTTATGTATACTCCACTTACCTGGTGTCCTGGAAATGCTCGGTTTCAAAATACTTCGGGAGTTTTGCTCACCTAAGTCATAAACAGAATATCAATTAGATTTTTGCTAAACCTCATTCTAATCTATCCAGAAATCTAGGGAATTTAGTTTGGCAAGCCTATACATGGTACATTCTTGATTTACCACAAAATCGAAACTAACTCCCACCCACAGCATTCACCAAAACCCACATCTAAACTCCTCTCTTCCATCACTAGATACAATGTAGCATGAAATCGAAGTAGACTAACCTAGTTTGGAGAAAAAGTCAGAGAGGGAATCGCCTGGAGAGCTCTATTGAACTTGAGCTGAATGCCGAGAGAGAAAGTATGGAAAAATAGTGGCGGCTACAGTGCATTAATCACAAAACCTCTTCCCTTAAATAGGTTATCACTATAATTCTCTATTTACCAATATGCCATTACTTAGTCATTTATTAACCTAATCACTAATTCTCCCAATTTTATCCATAAAACGTACACTACAAGTTGGTTAAGTAAATTGGTTCAATGAAACCGGGTGTTACATCAAAGCAGTGCACAACCGAGGTACTTGTGCTTTAAGGTTCCCTTATTTGTGGATAACATCATTTGGTATTAGAGCCTTGCAACCATTCCACTCTTCCCTTGCATTCTTTAAGCCCCATGATGATTGCAACAAGAGTAGCCCATGGTTCCCAAAACTAAGACACAAAAAGTCAAGTGCACTCACCACAATCTTCGAAGGAAAAAGATTCTAGTGTGCAATGACACATTGATGAGCTTAGGAATATGTTTTCCAATTTTCAACCACAAGTGATAGATCAAGGAAGCAGCATTACAAGGTATACATCCTTCCTTTTAAAGGCTATAATGATAGAGATGAATATTTGGCTTGGTTAGAAATGGTTGAGGCATATTTTGCATGTGGTGTTTATTCGGATAAGTGAAAAATCAAACTAGCATCTAAGAAGTTCACCGATTATGCTAGTTATTGGTGGGATAATCTTTTGGCAAAAAGAAGAAGAAATGATGAGGATGAAATTAGTACTTGGAAGATGATGAAGAATCTAACGAAAAAGAAGTTTGTGTCAAGTGCCCAAAAACAAGATCATGGTTCTCGGTTTTCGTCAAACTCACCGAATGCAATCAAGCTCCCTCCTTTGCAAGCTCAAGCACAAGTCAAGTTTTGTGAGGAACCCTTTAACAAAGGTGAAGAGGTGATAGAGAAGATCATCCTTTTCAATGAAGAGCCAATATTTTTGGAAGAGACCAAATTGGTTGAAGAAAACAAAATTGGTTTTGTGAAGTTACCTATCCCAATCAGCTTTGATAAAGATTTTGTTGTTTTTGAGCATTTTGAAGAACCTCTTCAAGAAGAGGAAAGCAAAGACATCTTTTTGGCAGCAAGCATTGAGGAGGAGATGGGTAGCAAAGTCATTTTTGCTCATGAAAAATGTTTGCTCGAGATAGAGCATCAAATGGTCGAAAAAATTTGTGCAATCACACAAGTGGCTGAGAGCAACCACAGTATCTCTTTCTTGGCAGCAACCATTGAAGGAGAAAAAGAGTAAGAGGAGGCACCTTATAGTCATGAGGAGCTCCTTGAAGTATGTCCTTGTAACACCTGTGAAATTCCTACAACGTGTGTAGCCTTAGATAAGTTATGTTATGAGGGTTTAGCATATGTCCTAAGGTTATGTTAAGTATTAGAATTATAGTAAAAGATTAAAGTGATAAATTGAGAGAAAATCCTAAAATGAAGTGGTCAGAAGTATTATGGAGTTGAATTTAATTAAAGGTAAATTAAATAATAAAAGCAAAGGGAAATTTTGGTGAGCTTCAAGTTGAATTAACGGTGAAAGAAAAGTGGTGAGGTTGTTTTATAAAATGAGGAAATTTCGTGGGAAAGAAATTATGCACAAAAAGAGAAAGGATGAGAAAGAGTGTTAAAAATCACAAGTCTAAGATGGAAAAATGATAAGACATAAAAGTGAATAAAAGGGAAGGAAGGGAAGACTTCGTGTTGGAAAGCAAATTGGAAAAGCAAAAGGTGGTAGGATGGTTGAAAAGTCAAAGAAAGAAAAGGTGTTAAGTGGAAATTGAAATAAAGAAATTTAGTGAAGGAAAAGTGAGGAAAAAGGGAAAACTCACGTTGGAGACTTGGGGAAACAAAAGAGAGAGGCTACTTTTTAAAATTTAGAAAATTTGTGGAAAGAAAGAAAAAGTTGAAAAGTGGGTTTTATAAATTCTAGTGGTTAAGGGTTAGAAAAACAAAATACCTTCTACCTCCCCTTTTCTCTCCACGGTTTTGAGCAGCCATTAGAGGGGTCTTCTTCTCCATTTCTTCAAGAATTTGGCAAGGTGTAAGTTAAGATTTTACATGGATTTTGTTATAAATACTTTGTAACACCCGGTTCCATTTTAATCAAATTATTTTACCAATGTGTGATGTGCATTTAGGGTTGAAATTGGGGAGAAATTTGTGATTTGGTTAATGAATGACTAGGTAAGGGCAAAATTGTAATTTGGGGATTTAATAGTGGATAACCTATTTAAGGGAAGAGGATTTGTGATTAATGCACAATAGCAGCCACTGTTTTCTATTTCCCTTTCAGCTCTCGTTTCAGCAGAGTGCTTTAAGAGATTCTCCCTCCAATTTCTCCAGTCTAGGTGAGTTTCTCCTCGATCTTTCTTCTTGCTGATGATTTAGGATGGATATAGAGTATACATTTGTTGATTTCTTACGGAAGGATGTAAGTTTTGAGAAATGCTGTAAGTGCGAGTTAGTCTCGATTTTGTGGTCAATCGGGAATGCTCAATGAACTAAGTTTCCTAACTAGTGTCTTTAGTGTTTTAGCGGTTTAGAATGAAATTTAGAGAAATACTAATGTATGCTCTGTCTATAACTTTAGGTTCGAGTAAGCTACCGAGGTAGTCTTTCACCCAATATTTTCCAGGAGACCAGGTAAGTGAAGTATGCTTGTGCTTTCAGGCCTACATCACAAAACAGTAGGTTTTCTGCATGTTGAATGTTTTCAGTTTTGTCACGCATCATGTTTTGAAAGAAAACGAAAATGAATTTACATGGAATGTATGGTAATGCATGAACAATACGTAATATGATAGCTGTTAAGGGAATTAATCCACCCCTTAATTGGTGAAGTGGATTTATAACATTGGGAGAGTCGATCCCACTCCCAAGGGAACCTGGGGATCATGATAGCTGTTAAGGGGGTTAATCCGCCCCTTAATTGATGAAGATAATTTATGACTTTGGGAGAATTGATCTCACTCCCAATGGAATATTGAGATCAGATTACGATGAATGTGAATGCAACTGAGCTGGGGAAGTAGAAACTGCATAATTTAGATTTACATTTCAGCATTTCATTTCATGATTGCTTCACTTATTTAGCATTAGGCTAATAGATGAGTTTTGTGATGTAGGTGAAGAAGTAACTAAAGGTGTGTTTTCTGAACTTGTTGAGGACTAGGCTTGTTGGGGGAGCACGTTCATGTCTCGACCTGGTAAACTGATGGGGCGGATTAACTGATGTCAGTAGGTGTGAAGGTTTAATTGACGATGATTAAAATTTAAGAATGTTGAGTTTTCACGACAGTAGTGCTTTCAATGTTTTGAATACGTTTTTGAGATTTTTCTGATAACAGTATTCTATTGGGTTTTAACGTAGGTTCTTACTTGATTTTGAGTAATGAAATGATTGGAATTGTTTCTGAATGGTTTCAGTGAAGTGAGCAAATTCCTTTCTGTATTTAGAGTTATGTTTGTATAGCAAGGAGTAGTTGAAATGTCGTTCTGTTCTCTATCGGTAGATGATGTCTATCGGCAGATGTTGAGTTGTTGTTCTGTCGTCTATCGTAAGATGTCTTCAGTGAAGCCATCGGATGATGTCTTCAGTAAAGTCATCGGATAATGTCTTCAGTGGAAGCCATCGGAAGATATAAGTTGAAAATTTGTCGTTTTGTGATCGGGTGATGTTGAGTGTTAAATCCATCGGATGATGTAGGATGTAATTTGTCGTTTAGTGATCGGAGGATGTCATGTATTAAACCTACCGGATGATGTAGTAGAAGTTTTGTCGTTTAGTGAACGGTGGATGTCGTGTATTAAACCTATCTGATTACGTAGTACAAGTCTTTTGTCGTTTTGTGATCGGTATACGTAGTGTGTTCTATCGGAAGATGTGAGTAAAAGTATTTTGTCGTTTAGTGATCGGTGAATGTCGTGTATTAAACCTATCGGATGATGTAGTAAAGGTTTGTTGTCGTTTTGTGATCGGTATACGTAGTGTGTTCTATCGGATTGTAACACCCACGAATTTAGATTTCTTAGAATTATCTAAATTAGATTTATGTTCGGGTATTCTAATTGGAGAAATTAAGCCGGGTACGGGGTGAGGATCAATCTAGGAAAATGTATAATTTACGAGATTTAACGAAATTCGAATGGTCAAAAACGGGAGTGTAACGACCCCGGCCAGGAGCCGTCACGTGTTCATATCCTTTCATTAATCGTTTGCTTGACTTTTACTATTATTACATTCACTTACTATCTCTCAACAGACTTTTACATTTTACATATGTATTTCTTTTCTAAACTGGTAATAGAGACGCAGAACCATTAAGGAAGACGAACCCTCTCATGCCCAACTTCCCACGCCTCGTCGGCTCAAACTTTCACAGAGTCGAGCGACTGGACTCGGTCATCGGTTTCTTGACAATTTCGGGAAAGAGGAAGTGCCCTCAATTCTCTTAACAAAATACCACTCGGGTTTGCATGGGTTGCATGCGTTGACAACCCTCAGAAACTTAGTCGTCCGGTCATCACGTGCATTACGCGTGACTCGCTTAACATCACCTAAAAGGAGACATCTTCCAGTTGGGCACGTGGGCCTCGCGTGCTAAATTAAAACATCATCCGGTCACTAAATGACAAAACACATTTTACATCTTCCGGTCGCTAAAACAACAAACACAGTTACATCTTACCGGTCGCTAAACGACCAAAAACACATTTTACATCTTCCGGTCGCTAAACGACAAAACACATTTTACATCTTCCGGTCGCTAAACGACAAAACACATTTTACATCTTCCGGTCGCTAAACGACAAAACACATTTTACATCTTCCGGTCGCTAAACGACAAAACACATTTTACATCTTCCGGTCGCTAAACGACAAAACACATTTTACATCTTCCGGTCGCTAAACGACAAAACACATTTTACATCTTCCGGTCGCTAAACGACAAAACACATTTTACATCTTCCGTCGCTAAACGACAAAACACATTTTACATCTTCCGGTCGCTAAACGACAAAACACATTTTACATCTTCCGGTCGCTAAACGACAAAACACATTTTACATCTTCCGGTCGCTAAACGACAAAACACATTTTACATCTTCCGGTCGCTAAACGACAAAACACATTTTACATCTTCCGGTCGCTAAACGACAAAACACATTTTACATCTTCCGGTCGCTAAACGACAAAACACATTTTACATTACATCTTCCGGTTGCTAAACAACAAAACACATTTTACATCTTCCGGTCGCTAAACGACAAAAAACATTTAATCTTCCGGTGACGTCTCGGAAAGACTAAACCATCATACAACTATCCTTCGGCATCTGCGATGACGTCCGCCGGAAGACTAAACCAACAAACAACTACCCTCGGCATCTGCCGATGACGTCAGCCGGAAGACTAAACCATCAAACAAATTAACTCTCGGATCTGCCGATGACGTCAACCGGAAGATTGCCTCATCCAGCTTCCGTCTTACGGTATGAGAGCACTAAATCATCAAATGACTCTCCCAACAGAAAGAAAACAACATCAATGCATATAGCGGAAGACTTAAGCAACAGATCATTTATAAATCTATATAATCATTCCCTGACTCAGTGATCCACTATACAGTTTCAAAGTTCAACGTTTTAAAATAATCTCATCCTACTTAAGCTACCATATCCTTTAACATACTGTAACATAAGAGTCTTAACCAGGGGTCATAAATCGCCTCTCCAGTCCCGCACTGTCACCTTGGGCATCCTACAGCAACCAGCCTTAAGCATCCTCTTTGAACATAACATCCTCACCTGAACCTTCTTCACCTACACCATAAGGTTTAACTATAAGCCTAATGCTTAGTAAGGAATGCATGCTGACAGATATACATGAGTACACAATTTAAAGAGACATAATTCATAAACCATTCTTCATTCATGTTCATCTTTATCATTTACATAACATGTATTAAGGCAGGGAACGAGGAAGGAAGACAGGGGTACATAGTCATTTGCCTATCGCGGCAGTCGTACATAATCATTTGCCTATCGCGGCAATCATGATACATCACTCGGCCTCCCCAGTGGGAGAATTCGCGAGCCATACATATCATTAACTCGGCCTCCACCAGTGGGAGATTTCGCGAGTCGTACATATCATTAACTCGGCCTCCACCAGTGGGAGATTTCGCGAGTCATACATAACATAGTCTTTCCCCGCCCTGCACTTAATCTTGGTTACATTTGCTTTTCATATTCTCAACTTAATCATAACAGGGACACAGTGCATAGACATAAAGTTCATAGAGAGAAGTCATATCATGAGGACAAGTAAAACATCCTGTAACTTTACATTTACTTACACAACTTCTTCATATCGTGGAAATAACAAATCATAGTCAATAAGCTAACATCTCAGTGATTTCCTAATACCCTTGCGGTGTAGGACCCTAGTGGCCGGAAATCTTAATACATTCACTTACCTGGATTCCTTAGCAATCCAAGCTTCTTTCCTTTAAACTTCTTCACCTAAAACATGTACATTACAGTAGTTAAAACAAAGTCCTAATAGTCCTAATCATAAACCATCCTAGGATCTAATAGCTAAAGTCATTCCGATTCCTCTGTTTGACACACTGCAGTCTGAAATCCGAAACTAGGTGGACATGTTTTACCATTGATTAAATCCGAGTTGGTTACTTAAAATGCTCAGAATCGATTCGGGATGACATTTCTACTCCCAGATTTTAAAAGTCAAAAACTACTCGGCCACTGCTAAAAATCCGAACTCAGTGCCGAGCTGAAAACAGAGCTCTATTTACTAATGAATGACTACATTGTCCACTTCATACCTCGGGTGTGGATTTGCAGAGAAGAGAAAGCTCGAAACCAGCCGTCGGTAAAGGGAAGTTCTGGTAGCCGAGAGCAAGAACTTGGGAGAGAAGAAATCGCCGAGAGGGAATGTCGGCTACAGTGGTAATAAAATGAGGTTTAAGGTTTCCATTTCCTATTTTTACCTAATCCATCAATTCTAATTACTAAACTGCCACCCAACCTAGTTTTACTCAACTTGTAATAAATTTGTCTTAACATTAAATTTAAATCATAACGGTTAAATAAGAGGGTGACAATGAAAATGGTCAGAAAATCACCTGGCCGAAATGTCGGGTGTTACAGGGAGAGCAAAACGGTATATTAATGTTTTAGTAGGAATTAATATTAGTATTATTATTATTATTATTATTAATTAAAACAACAGAATAGTTTTAACCATTCTGTTGTTTGTGTTCGAGCTCGAGCCCGACGGCCGAGAAGAGAACAGGGTAGAGGGGGAGGCGACGCGGCGCCGTTCACCGGCGATTTCTGACGGTCTCCGGCCAGACGACGGCGGCGAACCATGGGCTAGCATTTCCGGCTGACTCCGCGCACTAACCAACCCGGTAAGTTGGTTTTTGCTCTGTTTTGGTGTTCGGTCTGTGCTGGGGATCGCCGAGCTGCTAGATCTCCGATCGCCGGTCATTTTTGGCTGCCCTTAGCATCTGATTACCGAGCTCAACGCCGGCAAAGATTGCCGAGCAACAAGGAGCTCGGATTGAGCCAAAATCTGAGAACCCCTTTCTCTGAGCTTCGGGTTTCTTGTGTGAAACCTTGATTTTTTGTTAGATTATGTTAATTGGATGTTAGGGTAGTTGATTGGTGAGGAATTAGATGAGAATTGATGAAAAATTAGAAAAGGGGAAATTCTAGGTTAAGGGGCAGTTTGGGTTTTTGCCATTTTGACCTAGCTACGGTCGTTTGTTTTAAAATTCCTTTTGGCATGTTAAAATAGACTATTAGAGGAGTACGTGACCGCTGGAATTGTTTGATTCCGATATCCGACGCAAAAGTGATGCACGTTGTAAGATTTGGGTCAGTTTTTATCGAACCCAAATTAGTGGCCCGTTTAATTAGGTTTTAGTTGAATTATGCTAGAGATAGTAGTTTGAGAGTAAATGGGTGAATGTTAGCTTGATTTAATGAAGTGTGAATATTTGTCATAGTAGAGCCGTAGGTGGACAAGTAACCGAGTATCCTCAGCGAGTTAGAACGACAGGTAAGTAGTGGGTAATGTTCTTTCGCCTTCAAGCCTACACCATAGAACGGTAGGTTTTATTTGTTATTGCTTTTCTTCGTGTAATGTTGTGATATCGTTGTGCTTGGCGTTGAGTTGTGGGGTGTGTGGTGTGGCAATTCATTTCTTTGAAGCATGCATCATGATGTAGAGCACGCTAGATACGTATTGCTGCATGGTTATCGTTGTGTGTTTGTCGTTGTGTGTTTGTCGTTGTGAGTTTGTCGTTGTGAGTTTGTTGTTGTGTGGTTGTCGTTGTGAGTTTGTCGTTGTGAGTTTGTCGTTGTGAGTTTGTTATTGTGTGTTTGTCGTTGTATGTTTGTCGTTGTGAGTTTGTCGTTGTGTGTTTGTCGTTGTGTGTTTGTCGTTGTGAGGGTTAACGATAGTTGGTTAAAGAGTAAGGCACTTCGTTGCGGGCAATGTGTAAGGCACTTCGATGCGGGCAATGTGTAAGGCACTTCGTTGCGAGCAATGTGTAAGGAACTTTCGGTGCGGGTAATGTGTAATGCACCTTTGGGTGCAGGCAACTATGAGTTTAGTTGTGGAGTTGCATTGTGGTGTTGTGTTACATTGTTTAGCATGGTAGTCTGTTAAAGAGTAAGGCACCTTTGGGTGCGGGCAACTATGAGTCGAGTTGTTGAGTTACATTGTGGTGTTGTGTTGCATTGTTTGGCCGTAATGTGTTGTTGTGCATAGTGCTTGGTTTTTTTAACTGTATTTGTTATCCCCTACTTGCTAAGCTTAAGCTTACGTGTGTGTGTGTGTGCTCTATGATGTAGGTGACGATAGGAATACAGGTTAGAGCTACGAGGAAAGCTAGGATTGGGACGTAGTCGTTGATGTACGCTGTATGCCGGTGCGGGCAGTTTTCGGGGCGCCTCGACCATGGTCTTCGGGGGAATGGGGGCTTGTCTTTTGGTAGTTTGTCGTAAATGTCTGTTTGTAGAAATGATGGGAATACGTAACTTTCTTTTTTGTTGATGTTTTGAGAGTTACGATATAGCTATTTGTCGTTGTTGTATATAGTCATAGTTAAGGGTCACGTGTCGCCCTGTACTGTGGACTTTCTTCACTTAGGGATGTTAGTATCATAGTTTCCCTCTTTACTACTATTTGGTGATTTCATATGCTGGTTAAGTTGATGAGGAGTATTCTGGATTGGTTGGGATTTATTTCTTTGCAGGTACCTAGCATTTTGGAGGCACCATTTTTAGGCGTTACTTTGCCAAAATTTTCGGGAAGGACGCCGTGGTGCTTAACGGTTAGGATTAAGAGAAATTAGTGAGTCTAGGCAGCTAGGTATGACGTAAGAGAGCTTTGAGAGATTTAGTTTTAAATTCTGCGGTGTTCGATTTTATTTAATTTATACAGGGTTAAAGTGAGCCAAGTAGTGCTCCGAGCCAGGGTGGGTTGGGGGGCGTTACAAGATGGTATCAGAGCATAAATGGTTAAGTCGTTCAAAGAATTACCCGACAATGCCGGCCGCCATGCAATGTGCTTCACCGACTGTAAGTATTTCTTTGCTTTTAGTTAGTTTACCTGTTTGTTTGGTTTAAACCCTGTTTGTTTTAGGATTATAATGGATTAGAAAATCCCGAGAGTATCGAGACAACCTCGGTGGATCCTTTAAGCCAATTTATTGACGTAAAGAACCGATAGTTTGAACAGTTAGGAAGAATAGATAGAAGTTTGACCATATTTAGCAAACTCTTGAAATTTTAGGATACGATGAACTAGATAAGAGTGTGAAGTTGGAAATGAAATTGATCGGAATATACCTTAGATCGTAGACGTATATGTAGATCAATGGAAAAATGTAGAAGAATTAGAGTTACGCATAGTGGGAGTAGTTAGATGTTGATTATGTGTAAGTGTTTAGTTTATGTAAATTGTTAAGAGGGTATGGGAAGTAGCTATTGCTGTAATACTTGTAGAGAATGTTACTGATCAAGGCAATGTGGTGACTGTGAAATCCGAAGGATCATGTAGGAGTCTAAATAGTTTCGACCAGAGTTATTAAGTTAGGGGTGAATAGACTCCAGCTTAGGAGGTAAATGATGACTCAAGTGCTATGAGAAATTTATTTCGAGTTAGAGAGCCATTAGACTTTGAGGTATGGATCAAAGATTTTGAGGTATTAGAGGGTCAAGGTTAGATGCAAGATGATACTCAAGTTATAGACATGGTTGCTCCTTAGGGAATAAGTACCAATTTAGCGGTTTACTCAATTAAGGACTATTGATTATTTAGAGGCATAGTTAGAATGACCCAAACTAGAGTCATAGAGAGTTGACAACCCTTGATGAATGCTTGAGGCTAGCATTATTGGAGAGTAAGGATCGTGAGGATCGTAATGCAACTATGAGGACTAGTGGTAGAGTAAAGGGATAAAGAAATCCTCATCGAAGAATCATGGAGATGTCACTTCGGTATAGGTTTTATTTGAAGAGTAAATGATAGAGGTACCAATTGAGGAAAGTGAGGAATCAAACAAAGGATTGTATTCAATGAAGTATAAGGTACCATTGTAGAAATGTAATGGGTAGAAGACTTAGCGAGTAGGAAGAGCAAAAGAGAGTAGATTTAATTATTAAACGTTGGAGATAATTCTGAGAGAAATTAGATATTTGTATCAGTATTGAGAAGAACTCAGGAAAGATTTAGTAGTGTGCAAATTTGGTGAATAACTTAGGCTGGAGCTGATAAGTTTAAATGAATAAACTTAAGCGTAGGATGTAAGTTAGAACTCGAGTGCTTTAAGATCTTGGGTAAAGGAAATTGAAAAATTTAGAGAATAACGAGTAAGAAGGAACGAAAGGTCTCACATAGAGATTTTACGAGTAAACTCAGGGAAAGGTTAGAATTTGAGGTCTTAGAATCTGAGGTCTATACCTTAAGTATCTAGTAGTGTATGATCTGAGGAATTGGAGAATTTCGAATGAGAGGAACGAGAACTTGCACGAAAATTATTTGAGTTACTTAGAGATAATGTTAAGTTAGAAAGTTCTAAGGTTTGACTCGTATGTAACGAAGTCGAAATTGTTGATGTCGTAAATAGATTAGGCTAGAGTTAGAGTTGACAAGCTTAAGAGTTGGTGAACTTAAGTGTGAGATGTGAATAGGAACTCGAGTATTAGTAGAGGTTGGGAGATGTAAGCTAGAAGAATGATGAGATTAACTTCTACATTTTGGACGGACATATGAGAGAGATTAGTTAACTAAGAGAGGGAGGTAGCCCTCGTATGAAGTTGAAGAACTTAGAGGATATCGAGAATTAAATTGTAAAGGGTTGAGAGTATAGGTGAGGATTTATTATGTCAAGACCAATGGATAATGTTAGGGTGATTAATGGACTATCGTGATTTCTCTCGAGGTAAGTTAGTATAAGGAATGTGAATGATAAATTAGAAAGGAGATGATAGAGTATAAGAGAAATTGAAATTGAGGACTTAGGGTAAGAAGTTTATTAATAGGTTTTAGTAACTGTTACGCTATTGAGATAGCTTTGGAGATCTGAGATAGTTATGTAAGCATTCGATAGGCACTGGATTAGAAAAAAAATAAGTGACTAGGTGAATTTAGTTAGGAAGATTTGAAGCTGTAGATTACACGATAGGTGTTTCAGTCAAATGATGTTCACGAATAGGATTTAAGTTGAGAGTCTTCAAGACAATGGACATTAAGGATATGTTGTACACCATTTAGAGTATTGTGTGAAGAGTTAGGAACGAGTTAGTCCTGATCTAAGAATTTATTGAGGTTAGTAGGAATTACGATACGAAGTGTACTCGTTAGTATCTTAGGATTTATCGATTTGGGGTAGCATGGAGGATTGTAGTGGTTTGTGCGTGTTTAGTAGACACAGAAGTAGAAAAAGATGAACTTAGCTAGAGAAAAAGATCGAGTAGAAAAATCAGTTAGAAGGGTTTGAGAGTATGAATTAGATTATAGTTAGTGAACGTGTGAGTATTCGGGTTAGAGCGTAACCGATAGATGAGTAAGGATATTGGGTAGGTGAGATGAGATGAGTACATTGAGAAATAACAAGGCCACAAATTTTGAGGACAAAATTTTTGTAAGGAGGGTGGATTGTAACACCCACGAATTTAGATTTCTTAGAATTATCTAAATTAGATTTATGTTCGGGTATTCTAATTGGAGAAATTAAGCCGGGTACGGAGTGAGGATCAATCTAGGACAATGTATAATTTACGAGATTTAACGAAATTCGAATGGTCGAAAACGAGAGAGCAAAACGGTATATTAATGTTTTAGTAGGAATTAATATTAGTATTATTATTATTATTATTATTATTATTATTATTATTATTAATTAAAACAACATAATGGTTTTAACCATTCTGTTGTTTGTGTTCGAGCTCGAGCTCGACGGCCGAGAGGAGAACAGGGTAGAGGGGGAGGCGACGCGGTGCCGTTCAACGGCGATTTCCGACGGTCTCCAACCAGACGACGGCGGCGAACCATGGGCTAGCATTTCCGGCCGAATCCGCGCACTAACCGACCCGGTAAGTTGGTTTTTGCTCTGTTTTGGTGTTCGGTCTGTGCTGGGGATCGCCGAGCTGCTAGAGCTCCTATCGCTGGTCGTTTTTGGCTGCCCTTAGCGTCTGATTGTCGAGCAATAGGGAGCTCGGATTGAACCAAAATCTGAGAACCCCTTTCTCTGAGCTTCGGGTTTCTTGTGTGAAACCTTGATTTTTCGTTAGATTATGTTAATTGGATGTTAGGGTAGTTGATTGGTGAGAAATTGGATGAGAATTGATGAAAAATTAGAAAAGGGGAAATTCTAGGTTAAGGGGCAGTTTGGGTTTTTGCCATTTTGACCTAGCTACGGTCGTTTGTTTTAAAATTCTTTTTGGCATGTTAAAATAGACTATTAGAGGAGTACGTGGCCGCTGGAATTGTTCGATTCCGATATCCGACGCAAAAGTTATGCACGTTGGAAGATTTGGGTCGGTTTTTACCGAACTCAAATTAGTGGCCCGTTTAATTAGGTTTTAGTTGAATTATGCTAGAGATAGTAGTTTGAGAGTAAATGGGTGAATGTTAGCTTGATTTAATGAAGTGTGAATATTTGTCATAGGTAGAGCCGTAGGTGGACAGGTAACCGAGTATCCTCAGCGAGCTAGAACGACAGGTAAGTAGTGGGTAATGTTCTTTCGCTTTCAAGCCTACACCATAGAACGGTAGGTTTTATTTTTTATTACTTTTCTTCGTGTAGCGTTGTGTTATCGTTGAGTTGTGGGGTGTGTCGTGTGGCAATTCATTTCTTTGAAGCATGCATCATGATGTAGAGCACGCTAGATACATATTGTTGCATGGTTGTCGTTGTGAGTTTGTCGTTGTGTGTCTGTCGTTATGTGTTTGTCGTTGTGAGTTTGTCGTTGTGAGTTTGTTGTTGTGTGATTGTCGTTGTGGGTTTTTCGTTGTGAGTTTGTCGTTGTTCGTTGTGAGTTTGTCGTTGTGAGTTTGTCGTTGTGTGTTTGTCGTTGTGTGTTTGTCGTTGTGTGTTTGTCGTTGTGAGGGTTAACAATAGTTGGTTAAAGAGTAAGGCACTTCAATGCGGGCAATGTGTAATGCACTTCGGTGCGGGCAATGTGTAAGGCACTTCGGTGCGGGCAATGTGTAAGGCACTTCGGTGCGGGCAATGTGTAATGCACCTTTGGGTGCGGGCAACTATGAGTTGAGTTGTTGAGTTTCATTGTGGTGTTGTGTTACATTGTTTAGCATGGTATTCCGTTAAAGAGTAAAGCACCTTTGGGTGCGCGCAACTATGAGTCGAGTTGTTGAGTTGCATTGTGGTGTTATGTTGCATTGTTTGGCCGTAATGTGTTGTTGTGCATAGTGCTTGGTTTTTTTAACTGTGTTTGTTATCCCCTACTTGCTAAGCTTAAGCTGAGTTTGTCGTTGTGAGTTTGTCGTTGTGAGTTTGTCGTTGTGAGTTTGTCGTTGTGAGTTTGTCGTTGTGAGTTTGTCGTTGTGAGTTTGTCGTTGTGAGTTTGTCGTTGTGAGTTTGTCGTTGTGAGTTTGTCGTTGTGAGTTTGTCGTTGTGAGTTTGTCGTTGTGAGTTTGTCGTTGTGAGTTTGTCGTTGTGAGTTTGTCGTTGTGAGTTTGTCGTTGTGAGTTTGTCGTTGTGAGTTTGTCGTTGTGAGTTTGTCGTTGTGAGTTTGTCGTTGTGAGTTTGTCGTTGTGAGTTTGTCGTTGTGAGTTTGTCGTTGTGAGTTTGTCGTTGTGAGTTTGTCGTTGTGAGTTTGTCGTTGTGAGTTTGTCGTTGTGAGTTTGTCGTTGTGAGTTTGTCGTTGTGAGTTTGTCGTTGTGAGTTTGTCGTTGTGAGTTTGTCGTTGTGAGTTTGTCGTTGTGAGTTTGTCGTTGTGAGTTTGTCGTTGTGAGTTTGTCGTTGTGAGTTTGTCGTTGTGAGTTTGTCGTTGTGAGTTTGTCGTTGTGAGTTTGTCGTTGTGAGTTTGTCGTTGTGAGTTTGTCGTTGTGAGTTTGTCGTTGTGAGTTTGTCGTTGTGAGTTTGTCGTTGTGAGTTTGTCGTTGTGAGTTTGTCGTTGTGAGTTTGTCGTTGTGAGTTTGTCGTTGTGAGTTTGTCGTTGTGAGTTTGTCGTTGTGAGTTTGTCGTTGTGAGTTTGTCGTTGTGAGTTTGTCGTTGTGAGTTTGTCGTTGTGAGTTTGTCGTTGTGAGTTTGTCGTTGTGAGTTTGTCGTTGTGAGTTTGTCGTTGTGAGTTTGTCGTTGTGAGTTTGTCGTTGTGAGTTTGTCGTTGTGAGTTTGTCGTTGTGAGTTTGTCGTTGTGAGTTTGTCGTTGTGAGTTTGTCGTTGTGAGTTTGTCGTTGTGAGTTTGTCGTTGTGAGTTTGTCGTTGTGAGTTTGTCGTTGTGAGTTTGTCGTTGTGAGTTTAACGTTTTATAACTTCATGTATTTCATGTTTAAGTCTTATATCTTCTGGCCGAATTATTTTCTTAGTTTTTTAACCAATTGTTTAACCATTGTTTCATAGTTTGTTTACTCTTCTTTGCTCAAAAGAATTTCCGCTGCAAGTTTTAACGTTTTGAGATTTTAGAAAAATGTCAAATTTTAACTTTCAAGCGAAGTTTTAAATTTGGTCCAAAATTTCTTAGTTATGTCTGGTTTATGAGTAACGAATCGGGTTCAGATAACTCGGGGCGTTACAGTATGGTATCAGAGACATTCAGTTAAACCGTTCAAACGATTACTCATCAGTGCCAATCATCGCATGGAAGTACTCCAACAACTGTATGTGCTTATGTTATCCTTAGTTATTAGATGTTTATGAAAATAGTTAACCTCGTGCAGAAATTTAGTATAATGGCTAGACGCCCAGAGAGACCAAGAATACCGAGGGAAATGCCAAACTTTAGGAGTGAGGAGGAACCTAGTGTTATTAGACAGCTGACGGATTTTGTACGTCAGCAAACAGACTTAGTGCGTCAGTAGTCCGATCAGTTAGGAGTGTTGCTGAACCGAGAAGTGCAAGGGAGTGCCAACTCGGGTTCTAGCAATGATCATTCAGGAGATCGATTCTGGAGGCTTCAGCCGCCCACATTTGATTTAAAATCATCCAACCCGATTATTGCTGAAGAGTGGTTGAGGAAGATCGAAAGTATGTTCCGATGTGCCAACGTCGGAGAAGGAGACAAGGTCACCCTTGCGACGTTTCATTTTGCTGGAGACGCTCAACTTTGGTGGGAGACAATTGAGACCACCACTGATATTCTGGCTATGACTTGGTCAGAGTTCAAGGACATTTTCTTTGAAAAGTATTTTAACAGCACGGTCCAGGCCGCAAAGAAGGTAGAGTTCATGAGCTTGAAGCAGACAGGGTCTGTGACTGAGTACGTTAGACAATTTGAGTCTCTGTCCAGGTTCGCTGGACACCTTGTCCACAGGAATGAAGATAAGGTGTTCCAATTCATGAATGGACTGAAGCCAGAGATGTACAGAGGAGTCAAGTTTTCAGGTTTTAAAGGTCTGCCTTTCAGTGAAGTTGCATCCACAGCTTTGGAGGTGGAGGAAGCTGAGATGAAGTGTGCTGGGTCAAGGGAAGCTCCGCGAAAGTTTGTTCAACCACCACAACATAGGGGGATGAAGAGGCCTAGTGAGGGCCAGAGCAACCAAGGAATGGGAAAGAAAGTGCAGGACACCAAGAAGTTTCCCCAATGTCCAAAATGTTTGAGGAATCACCCGGGCGAGTGTAGGTTTGGGACGGGTAAGTGTTTCAACTGTGAAGAGTTTGGACACTCGTTCAAGGATTGCCCGAAGCCCAGGATCATTCGATGCTTTCATTGTAACAAAGTCGGCCATATCAACAGAGACTGCCCGGCTTTGAAGAGTGGCCCTGCTAAGATTAAGCCAAGGATATTCTCCATGATGGAGTCAGGCGAAGAGGACCAGCCCGCAGTAGTGTCAGGTACCATATTGATTAACTCTGTACCTTCTTTTACTTTAATAGACTCTGGAGCGACACATTCTTTTATAGCATCCACATTTGCCGATAAGTTAGATGTACAGTTTACCCCAACTGAGCATGTGTTTAATGTAGCGCTACCCTCTGGCGAATGTATGCATTCAAATCAAGTGATGTTTGACAGTGTAGTAATGTTAGGAAGTAAGAATCTGCCCGCTTATGTCATTATCATGGATATAATGGGATTTGATGTAATCCTAGGAATGAATTGGTTATTTAGGCATTATGCCACCATCGATTGTAGGACTGGAATAGTTAGTTTCCAACCCCAGGTAGGTTGAAACATACCTTCCAATCTTCGAAGAAGAGTAAGGAAATGTCTGTTGTGACCTCTATCAATAGTAAGCCTTCCCCATGCAGAGAGTATTTGTGCTTCCTGGCCAGTGTCTTAGACACACAACTTGTAGGAAAAGCAAGTCCCCAAAATGTTTTAGTTCTCCAGGATTTTCCAGAGTTATTCCTAGATGACCTTACAGGCTTGCCACCAAATAGAGAAATTGAATTTGTTGTAGATGTTTACCCCGGCGCCGAGCCTGTGTCTAAAAATCCATATAGATTAGCACCAACAGAACTTAAGGAATTAAAGAAGCAGTTGGAGGATCTGTTGGAGAAAGGGTTCACACGCCCTACCTTTTCCCCATGGGGTGCACCTGTTTTTTTTGTTAAAAAGAAAGATGGATCAATGCGTATGTGCATTGATTATAGGGAGTTGAATAAGCTAACTGTCAAGAACAAGTATCCATTACCAAGTATTGATGATTTATTCGACCAACTTAATGGTACAAGAGTTTTCTCTAAGATTGACCTTAGGTACGGTTATTACCAGTTGAAGGTTAAATCTGAAGATATCCCAAAGACTCCCTTTCGCACAAGGTATGGACATTATGAGTTTTTGGTTATGTCCTTTGGATTGACAAATGCACCAGCAGCCTTTATGGATCTTATGAATAGGGTGTTTCATGAATATTTGGATAAGTTTGTCATAGTGTTTATCGATGATATTTTAATCTATTCCCGTTCCAAGGATGAGCATGCTAGGCACCTGACCTTGGTGTTGGAAGTATTAAAACAGCACCAACTATACGCCAAGTTTTCTAAGTGTGAATTTTGGTTGGACCATGTTCACTTTTTAAGACATGTTATCTCTGGGAACGGAATATCTGTCGATCCAGCTAAGGTTCAAGCAGTTAGGGAATGGCCCCAACCAAGGAATGCTACAGATATCAAGAGTTTTCTTGGACTTGCAGGGTATTATAGAAAGTTCATTGAAGGATTTTCGAAGATTGCTACACCCTTTACTAAGTTACCAAGGAAAAGCGTGAAGTATATATGGACTGATGAATGTGAGCATAGTTTTCAGACCTTGAAACAGAAACTGACCAATGCTCCAATTCTGACCCTTCCTGTCGATAATGGTAAGTTTAGCTTTTATTGCGATGCTTCCAAAATTGGTCTAGGTTGTGTGTTGATGCAGGATGGAAAGATAATAGCTTATGCCTCTAGGCAGTTGAAAACTCATGAGAAAAATTACCCTACTCATGACTTAGAATTAGCTGCAGTGGTTTTTGCACTAAAAATTTGGAGACATTACTTGTATGGACAGTCTTGTGAGATATTTTCAGACCACAAAAGTCTGAAGTACATTTTCACACAGAAAGAATTGAACATGAGGCAACGTCGATGGTTGGAATTTGTCAAGGATTATGATTTTGAGATAAAATATCATCTCGGCAAGGCAAATGTAGTGGCAGATGCCTTAAGTAGAGTGACAACACCAGCCCCAGCAATGATTTTAGACATGCTACTAGCTTTAGAGTCAGAATTCCAAAGGCTTAACTTAGAAGCTGTGCACAGTGTATCAGCCATACTTTCTACCATATCCTTGAGACCTACTATTCTAGAAAGAATCAAGGAAGCCAAGGCAACTGATGAAGAGTGCAGCAAGTACAGATTAAGCCTTGAATCTACTGCCAATTCAGATTTCAACTATTCCAATAAAGGGATCTTTAAGTTTAGAAATAGATGGTTTGTTCCTGCCATTAAGGAACTTCGAGATGAGATTCTTTCAGAAGCTCATTCTTCCAGATTTTCTTTCCACCTTGGAAGTACAAAAATGTACAGAGACCTCAGACAATGCTATTGGTGGCCAAACATGAAGAGAAGTGTGGCAGAATATGTAGGATCGTGTTTAGTTTGCCAAAGGGTTAAAGCTGAACATCAGAGGCCTGCAGGACCATTACAACCCTTACCAGTTCCTAAATGGAAATGGGAACATATAACGATAGACTTTGTTGTGGGATTGCCTAGAACAGCAAGGGGACATGATGCAATTTGGGTGATAGTTGATCGTCTAACCAAGTCTGCCCATTTTCTGCCGATGAGAATGACTTACTCGATGGATCAACTTGCTGAGTTGTATGTGCATGAAGTTGTTAGACTGCATGGAGTTCCAAGCACTATAGTTTCAGACCGAGACTCTAGATTTACTTCTAAGTTTTGGAAAAGTTTGCACAAGGCTATGGGAACACAGCTTAGTTTTAGCACGGCTTTTCACCCTCAAAAGGATGGACAGTCCAAAAGAACCATCCAAACATTAGAGGATATGCTTCGTGCATGCACATTGGATTTTCAAGCTTCTTGGAGCAAGTATCTATCCTTAGTAGAATTCTCTTACAACAACAGTTTTCAGGCAACCATAGGAATGACACCATACGAGGCATTGTATGGACGAAAATGCAGATCACCTTTGTACTAGGATGAAGTTGGTGAAGCACAGTTGCTTGGTCCTGACATTGTGCAACAGACTGTTGAGAAGGTTGCCCTCATCCGACAGAGAATTTTGGCAGCTCAGAGCCGACAGAAAAGTTATGCAGATTGCAGGCGTAGAGAATTGGAGTTTGTGATAGGTGATGAAGTTTTTCTCAAGGTGTCAACATTCAAAGGAGTTGTGATATTTGGGAAGAGAGGAAAGTTGAACCCCAGATTTATTGGACCTTTCTCAATCTTGAAAAAGATTGGGAAGACAGCCTACCAGTTACAGCTACCTACCTCTATAGAAGGAATCCATAATGTGTTCTATGTTGAAGAAGTGTGTACGAGATCCATCTCAGATTGAGGAACAGCAGGGTATTGAAATTCGTCCTACTCTTACCTATGAGGAGAAACCAGTAAGGATCCTAGATTATGCAGTAAAAGTGTTGCGCAACAAAGAAGTTTCACTGGTGAAAGTCTTATGGCACAACCAGAACATAGAGGAAAAAACTTGGGAGCGCCAGCAAGACATGATAGACTAATATCCAGAGTTATTCAGGTATTGAATTTTGAGGACAAAATTCTTTTAAGAAGGGTAGATTGTAACACCCGGTTCCATTTTAATCAAATTATTTTACCAATGTGTGATGTGCATTTAGGGTTGAAATTGGGGAGAAATTTGTGATTTGGTTAATGAATGACTAGGTAAGGGCAAAATTGTAATTTGGGGATTTAATAGTGGATAACCTATTTAAGGGAAGAGGATTTGTGATTAATGCACAATAGCCGCCACTGTTTTCTATTTCCCTTTCAGCTCTCGTTTCAGCAGAGTGCTTTAATCGATTCTCCCTCCAATTTCTCCAATCTAGGTGAGTTTCTCCTCGATCTTTCTTCTTGCTGATGATTTAGGATGGATATAGAGTATACATTTGTTGATTTCTTACGGAAGGATGTGAGTTTTGAGAAATGCTGTAAGTGCGAGTTAGTCTCGGTTTTGTGGTCAATCGGGAATGCTCAATGAACTAAGTTTCCCAACTAGTGTCTTTAGTGTTTTAGCGGTTTAGAATGGAATTTAGAGAAAGACTAATGTATGTTCTGTCTATAACTTTAGGTTCGAGTAAGCTACCGAGGTGGTCTTTCACCCAATATTTTCCAGGAGACCAGGTAAGTGAAGTATGCTTGTGCCTTCGGGTCTACATCACAAAACAGTAGGTTTTCTGCATGTTGAATGTTTTCAGTTTGGTCACGCATCATGTTTTGAAAGAAAACAAAAATGAATTTACATGAAATGTATGGTAAGACATGAATAGAACGTAATATGATAGCTGTTAAAGGAATTAATCCGCCCCTTAATTGGTGAAGTGGATTTATAACATTGGGAGAGTCGATCCCACTCCCAAGGGAACCTGGGGATCATGATAGCTGTTAAGGGAGTTAATCCGCCCCTTAATTGATGAAGAAGATTTATGACTTTGGGAGAATTGATCTCACTCCCAATGGAATATTAAGATCAGATTACGATGAATGTGAATGCAACTGAGCTGGGAAAGTAGAAACTGCATAATTTAGATTTTTATTTCAGCATTTCATTTCATGATTGCTTCACTTATTTAGCATTAGGCTAATAGATGAGTTTTGTGATGTAGATGAAGAAGTAACTGAACGTGTGTTTTCTGAACCTGTTGAGGACTAGGCTGGTTGGGGGAGCACGTTCATGTCTCGACCTGGTAAACTGATGGGGCGGATTAACTGATGTCAGTAGGTGTGAAGGTTTAATTGACGATGATTAAAATTTAAGAATGTTGAGTTTTCACGACAGTAGTGGTTTCAATGTTTTGAATACGTTTTTGAGATTTTTCTGATAACAGTATTCTATTGGGTTTTAACGTAGATTCTTACTGGATTTTGAGTAATGAAATGATTTGAATTGTTTCTTAATGGTTTCAGTGAAGTGAGCAAATTCCTTTTTGTAGTTAGAGTTATGTTTGTATAGCAAGGAGTAGTTGAAATGTCGCTCTGTTCTCTATCGGTAGATGATGTCTATCGGCAAATGTTGAGTTGTTGTTCTGTCGTCTATCGGAAGATGTCTTCAGTGAAGCCATCGGATGATGTCTTCAGTAAAGCCTTCGGATGATGTCTTCAGTAAAGCCATCGGATGATGTCTTCAGTAAAGTCATCGGATGATGTCTTCAGTGGAAGCCATCGGAAGATATAAGTAGAAAATTTAGAGTTTTCTAAACCCTCACTAAACTCACTCAAAATACACTTAAAACACCAAAAATCTTCACTAGAATGTATAAATCTCAAAACCCACTTAAAATCTTACCTTTAACCTTGCTAAACCTTGAAGAATCGGAGGTGGATAGCTCAGCAATGGAGGAGAGCAAAAACGTGAAGAGTGAATAGAGAAGAAAGCCAAAATCCCAATTTAACCTATAACACTTTTTCCTTTTTGATTTTGCCATTAAGTTTTTATATTTTATATGTAACGCCCCGAACCCGCCCGGCTCGGAACACTACGTTTGCAAATCAAACCCGCGTTTAAAACATCGTTTAAAATAGTTTTTGTAAATTTTACGACTCATTTTTGGGTTTTTCGAACCCTCAAAATTTATTGAAAAACGGGCCCAAAATACGTTTGAAAATACCTCGAAAAATGTCGGGTCAAAACATTGTAGAAATAGGAAAAAATTTTAAAAATTTTGAAATTTGGCTCAAAAGGAAGCTGGGCGCGCGCGCTGGGCGCTGCGCGCATTTGTGCGCCTCTACCGCGATCGATCGCGGCCCGAAGCCCGATCGATCGGGCCTCCTCGGGTTTTCTCGACCCAAAACACCTAAAACTTCAAATTTTGACCCCTTTTGACCTTTCCCCAATTTTTCTCATATTTTTGCACCCCGAACACTTCCAAAAATCGCGAAACTTTAACCATGCCTTCCCGACACTCGAATCTTCAAATCCCATAAAAAGTTTAGAAAACTGACTTAAAACGGATATTAATAAAAATAGCTAACTTAAACCCGACATTGTTTTTTTTTAATCAAAACGGACGGCATAACGCCTAAAATTTTTATAAACCAAAAACCTTAAAAAGAAACGACATTTAAACTCTAATTCAACCAAATACAAGTACTATATGCACCAAAACAAAATAACCAAGCTAACACCACAAATCCAATCCCAAACAAACCACACCACAAACCAAACATATCCAAACATACACACACCTCAATCCTAACTCAAACTAACCAACACATTTCTCACAAAACTAACCATAAAACCTCAACAACTCCAATACAAACCACACCCCAAGGACTAGGTCGAAGCGCCCCGACAAATGACCTGCACCGGCAAGCTCCATATATCCCTGACTGCTCCTAGTCCTGTTCCTCAGTATCAAGCTCACAAGAAAACACTTCGTCACCTACACCACAGTACACAAAACGTAAGCCTAATGCTTAGTAAGTAGGGATGTATGAATGCAACACACACAATGCTCAACCATCCTAACAAATGCAATTTCTAACACTCAGTTTGCCTACACCAAAAGATGCCTTAGTTGCCTGCAGCAACAGGTGCCTTATTTGCCTGCACCGAAGTGCCTTATTTGCCTGCACCGAAGTGCCTTAGTTGCCTGCACCGAAGTGCCTTACTCTGAAAAATTGTTATCACCCTCACACCCAAACACACAACGACAAACCATGTGACAACACAGATCTAGCGTACTCTACATCATGATGCATGCTTCAAAGAAATGCAATTTCACAACGCACCACAACTCAACACCACACGATGCAGAACAGTAACACAACGCAAAGCAATAATACAAAGCAGCACGAAGCAAAACAACAACAAATAGCCCTACCGTTCTATGGTGTAGGCCCGGAGGCGAAAGAACATTACCCACTACTTACCTGATGGCTCAGCTATCGCTTGCACACTTCTACCGATAGAATCACTCGTCCGACGACCTAAAATAATGAAACTTAGCTTGATAAGTTACCACTTAAATCTAAGCATTTCTTAAACCTAAAACTAACCAACAACTAAAAAACATTTCACACTAAAGCACTTAAACTCGGTTTTTGCACACTTTTGACCTTCGAACTTCAAACGGTCATAACTCCCACGTTTTTCAACGGATTTTGATGTGCCACCCCAATTCGGAAACCTCTACACGTCTACTATCCATTGAAACACTCAAATTAATGAACCAAATAACTTGGTTGAACAGAAATGCCAAAAACAGAATCGGTGTTCATACTCCACAAATCCAGTTTTTCCATAACTTTCACCAAATCCTAATTCTAACTCCAAAGATCATCTAAACTAATCCATCTAACATCTAAACCATGAAAGTTGGGAAGAAAATCCACAGACCAACCACAAAATTCTGACTTCAAGGTTAGAGTTTTCTAAACCCTCACTAAACTCACTCAAAATACACTTAAAACACCAAAAATCTTCACTAGAATGTATAAATCTCAAAACCCACTTAAAATCTTACCTTTAACCTTGCTAAACCTTGAAGAATCGGAGGTGGAGAGCTCAGCAATGGAGGAGAGCAAAAACGTGAAGAGTGAATAGAGAAGAAAGCCAAAATCCCAATTTAACCTATAACACTTTTTCCTTTTTGATTTTGCCATTAAGTTTTTATATTTTATATGTAACGCCTCGAACCCGCCCGGCTCGGAACACTACGTTTGCAAATCAAACCCGCGTTTAAAACATCGTTTAAAATAGTTTTTGTAAATTTTACGACTCGTTTTTAGGTTTTTCGAACCCTCAAAATTTATTGAAAAACGGGCCCAAAATACGTTTGAAAATACCTCGAAAAATGTCGGGTCAAAACATTGTAGAAATAGGGAAAAATTTTAAAAATTTTGAAATTTGGCTCAAAAGGGCGCTGGGCGCGCGCGCTGGGCGCTGCGCATCTGTGCACCCCTACCGCGATCGATCGCGGCCCGAAGCCCGATCTATCGGGCCTCCTCGGGTTTTCTCGACCTAAAACACCTAAAACTTCAAATTTTGTTTCACCTTTCCCCAATTTTTCTCATATTTCTCCACCCCGAACACTTTCAAAAATCACGAAACTTTAACCATGCCTTCCCGACACTCGAATCTTCAAATCCCATAAAAATTTTAGAAAACCGACTTAAAATAGATATTAATAAAAATAGCTAACTTAAACCCGACGTTGTTTTTTTTAAATCAAAACGGACGGCATAACGCCTAAAATTTTTATAAACCAAAAACCTGAAAAAGAAACGACATTTAAACTCCAATTCAACCAAATACAAGTACTATATGCACCAAAACAAAATAACCAAGCTAACACCACAAATCCAATCCCAAACAAACAACACCACAAACAAAACATATCCAAACATACACACACCTCAATCCTAACTCAAACTAACCAACACATTTCTCACAAAACTAACCATAAAACCTCCACAACTCCAATACAAACCACACCCCAAGGACTAGGTCGAAGCGCCCCGACAAATGACCTGCATCGGCGAGCTCCATGTATCCCCGACTGCTCCTTGTCCTGTTCCTCAGTATCAAGCTCACCAGAAAACACTTCGTCACCTACACTACAGAACACAAAAAGTAAGCCTAATGCTTAGTAAGTAGGGATATATGAATGCAACACACACAATGCTCAACCATCCTAACAAATGCAATTTCTAACACTCAGTTTGCCTGCACCAAAAGATGCCTTAGTTGCCTGCACCAACAGGTTCCGTATTTGCTTGCACCGAAGTGCCTTAATTGCCTGCACCGAAGTGCCTTAGTTGCCTGCACCGAAGTGCCTTAGTTGCCTGCACCGAAAGTGCCTTAGTTGCCTGCACCGAAGTGCCTTAGTTGCCTGCACCGAAGTGCCTTAGTTGCCTGCACCGAAGTGCCTTAGTTGCCTGCACCGAAGTGCCTTAGTTGCCTGCACCGAAGTGCCTTAGTTGCCTGCACCGAAGTGCCTTAGTTGCCTGCACCGAAGTGCCTTAGTTGCCTGCACCGAAGTGCCTTAGTTGCCTGCACCGAAGTGCCTTAGTTGCCTGCACCGAAGTGCCTTAGTTGCCTGCACCGAAGTGCCTTAGTTGCCTGCACCGAAGTGCCTTAGTTGCCTGCACCGAAGTGCCTTAGTTGCCTGCACCGAAGTGCCTTAGTTGCCTGCACCGAAGTGCCTTAGTTGCCTGCACCGAAGTGCCTTAGTTGCCTGCACCGAAGTGCCTTAGTTGCCTGCACCGAAGTGCCTTAGTTGCCTGCACCGAAGTGCCTTAGTTGCCTGCACCGAAGTGCCTTAGTTGCCTGCACCGAAGTGCCTTAGTTGCCTGCACCGAAGTGCCTTAGTTGCCTGCACCGAAGTGCCTTAGTTGCCTGCACCGAAGTGCCTTAGTTGCCTGCACCGAAGTGCCTTAGTTGCCTGCACCGAAGTGCCTTAGTTGCCTGCACCGAAGTGCCTTAGTTGCCTGCACCGAAGTGCCTTAGTTGCCTGCACCGAAGTGCCTTAGTTGCCTGCACCGAAGTGCCTTAGTTGCCTGCACCGAAGTGCCTTAGTTGCCTGCACCGAAGTGCCTTAGTTGCCTGCACCGAAGTGCCTTAGTTGCCTGCACCGAAGTGCCTTAGTTGCCTGCACCGAAGTGCCTTAGTTGCCTGCACCGAAGTGCCTTAGTTGCCTGCACCGAAGTGCCTTAGTTGCCTGCACCGAAGTGCCTTAGTTGCCTGCACCGAAGTGCCTTAGTTGCCTGCACCGAAGTGCCTTAGTTGCCTGCACCGAAGTGCCTTAGTTGCCTGCACCGAAGTGCCTTAGTTGCCTGCACCGAAGTGCCTTAGTTGCCTGCACCGAAGTGCCTTAGTTGCCTGCACCGAAGTGCCTTAGTTGCCTGCACCGAAGTGCCTTAGTTGCCTGCACCGAAGTGCCTTAGTTGCCTGCACCGAAGTGCCTTAGTTGCCTGCACCGAAGTGCCTTAGTTGCCTGCACCGAAGTGCCTTAGTTGCCTGCACCGAAGTGCCTTAGTTGCCTGCACCGAAGTGCCTTAGTTGCCTGCACCGAAGTGCCTTAGTTGCCTGCACCGAAGTGCCTTAGTTGCCTGCACCGAAGTGCCTTAGTTGCCTGCACCGAAGTGCCTTAGTTGCCTGCACCGAAGTGCCTTAGTTGCCTGCACCGAAGTGCCTTAGTTGCCTGCACCGAAGTGCCTTAGTTGCCTGCACCGAAGTGCCTTAGTTGCCTGCACCGAAGTGCCTTAGTTGCCTGCACCGAAGTGCCTTAGTTGCCTGCACCGAAGTGCCTTAGTTGCCTGCACCGAAGTGCCTTAGTTGCCTGCACCGAAGTGCCTTAGTTGCCTGCACCGAAGTGCCTTAGTTGCCTGCACCGAAGTGCCTTAGTTGCCTGCACCGAAGTGCCTTAGTTGCCTGCACCGAAGTGCCTTAGTTGCCTGCACCGAAGTGCCTTAGTTGCCTGCACCGAAGTGCCTTAGTTGCCTGCACCGAAGTGCCTTAGTTGCCTGCACCGAAGTGCCTTAGTTGCCTGCACCGAAGTGCCTTAGTTGCCTGCACCGAAGTGCCTTAGTTGCCTGCACCGAAGTGCCTTAGTTGCCTGCACCGAAGTGCCTTAGTTGCCTGCACCGAAGTGCCTTAGTTGCCTGCACCGAAGTGCCTTAGTTGCCTGCACCGAAGTGCCTTAGTTGCCTGCACCGAAGTGCCTTAGTTGCCTGCACCGAAGTGCCTTAGTTGCCTGCACCGAAGTGCCTTAGTTGCCTGCACCGAAGTGCCTTAGTTGCCTGCACCGAAGTGCCTTAGTTGCCTGCACCGAAGTGCCTTAGTTGCCTGCACCGAAGTGCCTTAGTTGCCTGCACCGAAGTGCCTTAGTTGCCTGCACCGAAGTGCCTTAGTTGCCTGCACCGAAGTGCCTTAGTTGCCTGCACCGAAGTGCCTTAGTTGCCTGCACCGAAGTGCCTTAGTTGCCTGCACCGAAGTGCCTTAGTTGCCTGCACCGAAGTGCCTTAGTTGCCTGCACCGAAGTGCCTTAGTTGCCTGCACCGAAGTGCCTTAGTTGCCTGCACCGAAGTGCCTTAGTTGCCTGCACCGAAGTGCCTTAGTTGCCTGCACCGAAGTGCCTTAGTTGCCTGCACCGAAGTGCCTTAGTTGCCTGCACCGAAGTGCCTTAGTTGCCTGCACCGAAGTGCCTTAGTTGCCTGCACCGAAGTGCCTTAGTTGCCTGCACCGAAGTGCCTTAGTTGCCTGCACCGAAGTGCCTTAGTTGCCTGCACCGAAGTGCCTTAGTTGCCTGCACCGAAGTGCCTTAGTTGCCTGCACCGAAGTGCCTTAGTTGCCTGCACCGAAGTGCCTTAGTTGCCTGCACCGAAGTGCCTTAGTTGCCTGCACCGAAGTGCCTTAGTTGCCTGCACCGAAGTGCCTTAGTTGCCTGCACCGAAGTGCCTTAGTTGCCTGCACCGAAGTGCCTTAGTTGCCTGCACCGAAGTGCCTTAGTTGCCTGCACCGAAGTGCCTTAGTTGCCTGCACCGAAGTGCCTTAGTTGCCTGCACCGAAGTGCCTTAGTTGCCTGCACCGAAGTGCCTTAGTTGCCTGCACCGAAGTGCCTTAGTTGCCTGCACCGAAGTGCCTTAGTTGCCTGCACCGAAGTGCCTTAGTTGCCTGCACCGAAGTGCCTTAGTTGCCTGCACCGAAGTGCCTTAGTTGCCTGCACCGAAGTGCCTTAGTTGCCTGCACCGAAGTGCCTTAGTTGCCTGCACCGAAGTGCCTTAGTTGCCTGCACCGAAGTGCCTTAGTTGCCTGCACCGAAGTGCCTTAGTTGCCTGCACCGAAGTGCCTTAGTTGCCTGCACCGAAGTGCCTTAGTTGCCTGCACCGAAGTGCCTTAGTTGCCTGCACCGAAGTGCCTTAGTTGCCTGCACCGAAGTGCCTTAGTTGCCTGCACCGAAGTGCCTTAGTTGCCTGCACCGAAGTGCCTTAGTTGCCTGCACCGAAGTGCCTTAGTTGCCTGCACCGAAGTGCCTTAGTTGCCTGCACCGAAGTGCCTTAGTTGCCTGCACCGAAGTGCCTTAGTTGCCTGCACCGAAGTGCCTTAGTTGCCTGCACCGAAGTGCCTTAGTTGCCTGCACCGAAGTGCCTTAGTTGCCTGCACCGAAGTGCCTTAGTTGCCTGCACCGAAGTGCCTTAGTTGCCTGCACCGAAGTGCCTTAGTTGCCTGCACCGAAGTGCCTTAGTTGCCTGCACCGAAGTGCCTTAGTTGCCTGCACCGAAGTGCCTTAGTTGCCTGCACCGAAGTGCCTTAGTTGCCTGCACCGAAGTGCCTTAGTTGCCTGCACCGAAGTGCCTTAGTTGCCTGCACCGAAGTGCCTTAGTTGCCTGCACCGAAGTGCCTTAGTTGCCTGCACCGAAGTGCCTTAGTTGCCTGCACCGAAGTGCCTTAGTTGCCTGCACCGAAGTGCCTTAGTTGCCTGCACCGAAGTGCCTTAGTTGCCTGCACCGAAGTGCCTTAGTTGCCTGCACCGAAGTGCCTTAGTTGCCTGCACCGAAGTGCCTTAGTTGCCTGCACCGAAGTGCCTTAGTTGCCTGCACCGAAGTGCCTTAGTTGCCTGCACCGAAGTGCCTTAGTTGCCTGCACCGAAGTGCCTTAGTTGCCTGCACCGAAGTGCCTTAGTTGCCTGCACCGAAGTGCCTTAGTTGCCTGCACCGAAGTGCCTTAGTTGCCTGCACCGAAGTGCCTTAGTTGCCTGCACCGAAGTGCCTTAGTTGCCTGCACCGAAGTGCCTTAGTTGCCTGCACCGAAGTGCCTTAGCCATCAAACAATTAACTCTCGGCATCTGCCGATGACGTCAGCTGGAAGACTAAACCATCATACAACTATCCTTCGGCATCTGCCGATGACGTCAGCTGGAAGACTAAACCATCATACAACTATCCTTCGGCATCTGCCGATGACGTCAGCTGGAAGACTAAACCATCAAACAATTAACTCTCGGCATCTGCCGATGACGTCAGCTGGAAGACTAAACCATCATACAACTATCCTTCGGCATCTGCCGATGACGTCAGCTGGAAGACTAAACCATCATACAACTATCCTTCGGCATCTGCCGATGACGTCAGCTGGAAGACTAAACCATCAAACAATTAACTCTCGGCATCTGCCGATGACGTCAGCTGGAAGACTAAACCATCATACAACTATCCTTCGGCATCTGCCGATGACGTCAGCTGGAAGACTAAACCATCATACAACTATCCTTCGGCATCTGCCGATGACGTCAGCTGGAAGACTAAACCATCATACAACTATCCTTCGGCATCTGCCGATGACGTCAGCTGGAAGACTAAACCATCATACAACTATCCTTCGGCATCTGCCGATGACGTCAGCTGGAAGACTAAACCATCAAACAATTAACTCTCGGCATCTGCCGATGACGTCAGCTGGAAGACTAAACCATCATACAACTATCCTTCGGCATCTGCCGATGACGTCAGCTGGAAGACTAAACCATCATACAACTATCCTTCGGCATCTGCCGATGACGTCAGCTGGAAGACTAAACCATCATACAACTATCCTTCGGCATCTGCCGATGACGTCAGCTGGAAGACTAAACCATCATACAACTATCCTTCGGCATCTGCCGATGACGTCAGCTGGAAGACTAAACCATCAAACAATTAACTCTCGGCATCTGCCGATGACGTCAGCTGGAAGACTAAACCATCAAACAATTAACTCTCGGCATCTGCCGATGACGTCAGCTGGAAGACTAAACCATCATACAACTATCCTTCGGCATCTGCCGATGACGTCAGCTGGAAGACTAAACCATCAAACAATTAACTCTCGGCATCTGCCGATGACGTCAGCTGGAAGACTAAACCATCAAACAATTAACTCTCGGCATCTGCCGATGACGTCAGCTGGAAGACTAAACCATCAAACAATTAACTCTCGGCATCTGCCGATGACGTCAGCTGGAAGACTAAACCATCAAACAATTAACTCTCGGCATCTGCCGATGACGTCAGCTGGAAGACTAAACCATCAAACAATTAACTCTCGGCATCTGCCGATGACGTCAGCTGGAAGACTAAACCATCAAACAATTAACTCTCGGCATCTGCCGATGACGTCAGCTGGAAGACTAAACCATCAAACAATTAACTCTCGGCATCTGCCGATGACGTCAGCTGGAAGACTAAACCATCAAACAATTAACTCTCGGCATCTGCCGATGACGTCAGCTGGAAGACTAAACCATCAAACAATTAACTCTCGGCATCTGCCGATGACGTCAGCTGGAAGACTAAACCATCAAACAATTAACTCTCGGCATCTGCCGATGACGTCAGCTGGAAGACGGCAATCATAATACATCACTCGGCCTCCCCAAATGGGAGAATTCGCGAGCCATACATATCATTAACTCGGCCTCCACCAGTGGGGAGATTTCGCGAGCCATACATATCATTAACTCGGCCTCCACCAGTGGGAGATTTCGCGAGGTCATACATAACATAGTCATTTTTCCCCGTTCTGCCACTTAATCATGGTTACATTACTTTTCATGTTCTCTACTTAATCATAAAACTTGGACATAATGCATAGACATGAGGTTCTAGAGAAAAGTCATACCATAAGGACAAGTAGAACATCCTTGTAACTTTACATTTACTTACACAACTTCTTCCTATCGTGGAAATAACAAATCATAGTCAACAAGCTAAGTCTCAGTGATTTCCTAGTACCCCTTGCGGTGTAGGGCCCTAGTGGCCGGAAAATCTTAACACATTCACTTACCTGGATTCCTTAGCAATCCGAACTTCCTCTCTTTAACTTCTTCACCTAAAACATGTACATTATAGTAGTTAAAACAAAGTCCTAGTAGTCCTAATCATAAACCATCCTAGGATCTAATAGCTAAAGTCATTCCGATTCCTCTGTTTGACACACTGCAGTCTGAAATCCGAAACTAGGTGGACATGTTTTACCATTGATTAAATCCGAGTTGGTTACTTAAAATGCTCAGAATCGATTCGGGATGACATTTCTACTCCCAGATTTTAAAAAGTCATAAACTACTCGGCCACTGCTAAAAAAATCCGAACTCAGTGCCGAGCTGAAAACAGAGCTCTATTTACTAATGAATGACTACATTGTCCATTTCATACCTCGGGTGTGGATTTGCAGAGAAGAGCAAGCTCGAAACCAGCCGTCGGTAAAGGGAAGTTCTGGTAGCCGAGAGCAAGAACTTGGGAAAGAAGGAATCGCCGAGAGGGAATGTCGGCTACAGTGGCAATAAATGAGATTTAAGGTTTCCATTTCCTATTTATACTTAATCCATCAATTCTAATTACAAAACTGCCACCCAACCTAGTTTTACTCAACTTGTAATAAATTTGTCTTAACATTAAATTTTAAATCATAAAGGTTAAATAAGAGGGTGACAATGAAAATGGTCAGAAAATCACCTGGCCGAAATGTCGGGTGTTACACTACATCATGATGCATGCTTCAAAGAAATGCAATTTCACAACGCACCACAACTCAACACCACACGATGCAGAACAGTAACACAACGCAAAGCAATAACACAAAGCAACACGAAGCAAAACAACAACAAATAGCCCTACCGTTCTATGGTGTAGGCCCGGAGGCGAAAGAACATTACCCACTACTTACCTGATGGCTCAGCTATCGCTTGCACACTTCTACCGATCGAATCACTCGTCCGACGACCTAAAATAACGAAACTTAGCTTGATAAGTTACCACTTAAATCTAATAATTTCTTAAACCTAAAAATAACCAACAACTTAAACACATTTCACACTAAAGCACTTAAACTCGGTTTTTGCACAATTTTGACCGTCGAACTTCAAACGGTCATAACTCCCACGTTTTTCAACGGATTTCGATGTGCCGGCCCAATTCGGAAACCTCTACACGTCTACTATCCATTGAAACACTCAAATCAATTAAACAAAAACCCTAGCCAATCCGAAAATCCCTCAACAGCAACAGCCCTTCAAGTGTTCACTCCTCAAATCTTCAATCTAACACTCAAACAACCTAATCTATTCATTCAACAACTAAACCAACCAATTTGGAAGGAAAACAACCAATTGAAAGCTAAAATTCGGAATCCCTCACCTAGGGTTTTCAAACCCTCACAAAACTCAACCAAAACAATTCAAAACTCCAATAAACTTCATCTAAAGTTATGGAAACCAAAACCCATGTGAATTTACCTTGGAATCACCTTGAAAGATTGGAGAAAAGAGAGGGAGAGGCGTCGGCTATGGAGGAGGAAATGAGAGAACCGAATGAAGAATAAGAAGAACTAACCTAATTTAAACCAAACTTTGCTTTACTTTTAATTTCCCTCCTCCAATCTTCCTTCAATTTAATTTTAACCCCACCTTTTCCCCTCATGAAAAGCCAACACGAAACACTCCTAAAATCCTCACCATTTCATTAGCTTTTTACTACATTTTGATTGGTTAACAAAGTGTGTCTTTTCAAACCCAAAGCTTCCACCAATCACAATTTAGTTTGACTTGTCAAACTCTCCACTTCTCTTTTCACTTCTAATACCCTTCTATGTACACTAATCTTAAATAATTGAATCCTCATGCTTGACCTAGACTAGGGTCACACACGTTCTGGGAAAATTTTGGGTGTTACATTATAAAACCACCTCCACCAATTTTACCTCTTCCTTTAACGTGAATGCCTCTTATACAAACTCTACTCTTTAATTTTTAATTCACTTAAGTTTTCTTTATTTCAAATTCCAACTCAATAAAATACACTCCCACTAAATTCTAGGGTTTCCTTCAAATTCTTCTTCTTCCACATACACTTCATTCTCACAATCGTAGAAAGTCACTAGGGTTAATGTTAAATCCTCCCGACATACCCTAACTCAGGTTATATGCATTTTTCGGGTGTTACAAAAAATGTAGGAAAAAATAAGATTTTTGTGGTTAATGGTCATCTAAACCTTTTTACGAAGGTTTTCAAGTTATGAAGTGAATCAAATAAATTTAGAATACACAACTTACAAAGAATAAAGAAGAGGCAACTTCTAGCCAAAGACGTTAAGGAAAAGCAGTTTTTGGGAGGCAACCCAATTTGTTTATCATTTTTTTTTTCTTGGTTGTTGATTATTTCATTATTTTTGGTTGAATTTTGACTATACAAATGATTTTTCTTGCGTTCTTTCATCTTAGAAACAACAAGGAGAAAAACCCAAAATAAGGCGCGTCCATGTCTTATATCTTGAGTTCATTAGGAAAGAAGAAACCAATTACTAGAAGAGAATTCAAAATAAGGCATGCTGATGACTTATGCTTGAGTTATACATAACAAAGGAAAGGATGACTATATGTTTACATTGTTAATGGCATCAAGAGAAGTTTCTACTTTCTTATATCTATTTTTGTATTTAATTTGTTTTCCATAAGCACCTTCATTACGTACATTGAGGATAATGCATCCGTTTAGTGGTGGGAAAGAGAAACTATGAGCATGTTTTTATTGAACTATTTTATTTTATTTTATTTCATTGAACTGAGTCTAAAATACAATTAAGTTCAAGTTTATTAATAGTTGAGTTTTTGCTGCTACACACTGAGTAATCCCCTTGTTGATTGATGAATGTATATATGGTGTAGTATCTAACATAATTAACACCTCTTGTAAGTCTTTTGAGCCCATGAGCATCCATTATACTTGATCTATAATTTTTATTCTTGAGTTATTTTCATGCATAGTTTTATTATTTGTAAAACTTGCATTGTTATGCATTTTGAGACCACATCATTGAATTGCAATGTAGATGAAAAACACACTTACGATTAGTCAGTTCTGACCTTACTGTCAGAGGCTTGGCTTGGAAATTGACCACTAGAAGCCAATTTTGAGGCATCGCATTTTTATTTGGTAATAAGCTATTATGACTCGGAGGCAGGGCTAATAAAACACCAGAGAGAACCCGATTGCCCATCCTAATGTATGGTTTACAGTAGAAGATTTGAGAACACACACCAAAGCCTAAAGTCCACAATAGTGATCACAATAAAATATAGTGCAATAAATAAACAATAGTTCAATAAGGTCTAAATATCCAAGTTCAAATCCAGATAAACTTATACAGACCCAAATACAAGATAACTCCTCACTGGGAATTAAATAAAAACTTTAACACAAAGAGAAATAAAATGGGAAATTGCCAATGAACAACAACTACTAACTACTCTTGTTCTTTCCTGAAAAGTGAGAAGATCGTTTGGAGTGAGTGACTAACTCAATAGGAAAGTTATACTAAATGCAAATACATATGAGGAAAAACATGATCAAATTACAAATGGTTTTTAAACATTGTTCATAGAAAACCAATTTCCATCGTTTTAAGCACACATGCTCCACACGCAACCGATGTGGTATTATTTAAAATGTTGTTGTATACATGAACAACTATATCAAAATAGCACACCACCGTACTTAAATAATTAAATCAAACAAGAGTTGCTCAAGGACCCCTTTAACAAACTATCACAGACAAATGACGATCTGAAGATCCGACACCTCCTCAGCTAGGAGGAAGTGGAAGTAACGACTATGCAAAGATCCACTAACATTACCAAGGTGGCCGGCGAACCAGTCAGCAATGACACCACCCATAAACTATAATAAACAAACATGCCTTGATAACTTTTAGGGATTAAAAACTCAATGAGCACATCATTACCACTTTATTACCCATTTTCGTAATGTGCAAACAAAATATCTTCACTCAAGAAAAGATGTATGAGGATATCCTCTCGATACTTTGACACCGAAGCTGTCCAAAACATCAAGAAGATTCATCATTTAATATATATACATCCCAATTAATGAAATACCATGTGTTAATGGTAAATGTCTAAAACGTAAGTACATCTACATAAAAATAGATATGCTGGTGTCCAAGCCCGATATGGTGATAACTCACCAAAATAAGTTTTAGAAAATAATGATGCAAGACAGTGAAAAATGTATAAAACCCTTACCTCGATCATGATCGCTCTTGTTATGCATGGTAGAGACAACCTCACGTATCGGCTCGTAATCCACAAACTAGTTTGAGCCTAAAAAAAAAATCAATACCATAAACATCTTTTTCCAACACTAAAAAACATATGGATGAATCCTGTACCGGGCTATGAACTCAAACCAAAAGCACTAGAAACAACCACAAACTTCAAGTGATGGGAATGACAACAAAAGTTTTCATAAATAAAGGTTGTGCAATTGACTAGAACCTACGAGTCAGTTGACCAAAAAATATTTGGGTTGACCAGGCTTTACAATGGTCTACCCTTTGTTGCTCTCAGGTTTAGCTTGTGCTTGACCAATTTCTAAAGCAGTCGACCCATGTTACCACTATGGTCAAGCCTCTCTCTATTGTTCTCCAATGTGGTAGATCCTTGTGACCTCTCAAGTTGAACCTGCAGTCGACCGATTTTCAAGGTGATCGACCATTGTTACCTCTCGGGTCTAGCCTATGATGATCAAGTTTAAGGTGTTTGTCGATCTTTCAAAGAAATCGACACCTGATCGTCCTAGTTTCTAGTAAAGAAGTGTCGACCGAATTTCTATAGCAATCGACACTTTGCAATTTCTAAGTGATGGGAATGGTTTTTTTTTTTTTTTTTTTTTTTTTTTTTTTTTTTTTTTTTTTTTTTTTTTTTTTTTTTTTTTTTTTTTTTTTTTTTTTTTTTTTTTTTTTTTTTTTTTTTTTTTTTTTTTTTTTTTTTTTTTTTTTTTTTTTTTTTTTTTTTTTTTTTTTTTTTTTTTTTTTTTTTTTTTTTTTTTTTTTTTTTTTTTTTTTTTTTTTTTTTTTTTTTTTTTTTTTTTTTTTTTTTTTTTTTTTTTTTTTTTTTTTTTTTTTTTTTTTTTTTTTTTTTTTTTTTTTTTTTTTTTTTTTTTTTTTTTTTTTTTTTTTTTTTTTTTTTTTTTTTTTTTTTTTTTTTTTTTTTTTTTTTTTTTTTTTTTTTTTTTTTTTTTTTTTTTTTTTTTTTTTTTTTTTTTTTTTTTTTTTTTTTTTTTTTTTTTTTTTTTTTTTTTTTTTTTTTTTTTTTTTTTTTTTTTTTTTTTTTTTTTTTTTTTTTTTTTTTTTTTTTTTTTTTTTTTTTTTTTTTTTTTTTTTTTTTTTTTTTTTTTTTTTTTTTTTTTTTTTTTTTTTTTTTTTTTTTTTTTTTTTTTTTTTTTTTTTTTTTTTTTTTTTTTTTTTTTTTTTTTTTTTTTTTTTTTTTTTTTTTTTTTTTTTTTTTTTTTTTTTTTTTTTTTTTTTTTTTTTTTTTTTTTTTTTTTTTTTTTTTTTTTTTTTTTTTTTTTTTTTTTTTTTTTTTTTTTTTTTTTTTTTTTTTTTTTTTTTTTTTTTTTTTTTTTTTTTTTTTTTTTTTTTTTTTTTTTTTTTTTTTTTTTTTTTTTTTTTTTTTTTTTTTTTTTTTTTTTTTTTTTTTTTTTTTTTTTTTTTTTTTTTTTTTTTTTTTTTTTTTTTTTTTTTTTTTTTTTTTTTTTTTTTTTTTTTTTTTTTTTTTTTTTTTTTTTTTTTTTTTTTTTTTTTTTTTTTTTTTTTTTTTTTTTTTTTTTTTTTTTTTTTTTTTTTTTTTTTTTTTTTTTTTTTTTTTTTTTTTTTTTTTTTTTTTTTTTTTTTTTTTTTTTTTTTTTTTTTTTTTTTTTTTTTTTTTTTTTTTTTTTTTTTTTTTTTTTTTTTTTTTTTTTTTTTTTTTTTTTTTTTTTTTTTTTTTTTTTTTTTTTTTTTTTTTTTTTTTTTTTTTTTTTTTTTTTTTTTTTTTTTTTTTTTTTTTTTTTTTTTTTTTTTTTTTTTTTTTTTTTTTTTTTTTTTTTTTTTTTTTTTTTTTTTTTTTTTTTTTTTTTTTTTTTTTTTTTTTTTTTTTTTTTTTTTTTTTTTTTTTTTTTTTTTTTTTTTTTTTTTTTTTTTTTTTTTTTTTTTTTTTTTTTTTTTTTTTTTTTTTTTTTTTTTTTTTTTTTTTTTTTTTTTTTTTTTTTTTTTTTTTTTTTTTTTTTTTTTTTTTTTTTTTTTTTTTTTTTTTTTTTTTTTTTTTTTTTTTTTTTTTTTTTTTTTTTTTTTTTTTTTTTTTTTTTTTTTTTTTTTTTTTTTTTTTTTTTTTTTGAATGGAACCTTGCCCCATTCCAACCTTAAACGATTGAAAACTTACCATTCAACATTAATATACTAAAATACTTCACTAACAACCAATGGATTTGAGTTTCCAAACTTGAATTTGAATCCAACCTTAACCTTAGACTTTAAATGCAAAAACAAAGAGATAGAGAGACTTACCGTCGAAGTTGATTCTTAAATGTTGAAGCTCGAAGCCAGGTGATCACGTCTCTGGCCTTGGAATGTGAGGATTTGCACATACCTGGTCTCTCTCTTTCTCTCTCTTTCTTTCTTCCTCCCTTTCTCCCTTTCTCCCTTTTTCCTTTTCTCCCTTTCTCCATTTTTCCCTTTCTGATTTTAGAAAATTATTGATAAAATCCAACGTGGCCACAACATAAAAAATTAAGTCAACTCATGACACGATGATTGTTAATAAGGCAAAAAAATTGACACGTGGAATTTAATTAATCATAAAAACATCGATTTTTACGTTACAGATATTACAAGCCATATTTGAACCAGTTTATGTGTGATTTCTTTTGTTTCTGCTTGAATCAAAGAGTTGCATGGACAAATTCAAGATTTTTGTTGAAAGAAAAAAAAAGATTGAAAAGAATCAGAATTGAAATGCCCCAGTATGACCCCAATGTATTTTTTCCCTTTGTTTTCATGAATCATCAAAATTTAGTTGAGAACCACCTCTAAGGAGGATAAAAGAACAAAAACAAAGAAAAAGAGGAAAAATGTGACATTTTAGCTATGCTTTCATGAAGATGATCTAAATCCACAATTGTCATTGTAGTTTTATGAATTTGTGCTTATGTGAGAAGTCTGTATAATTCTTTGATAAAAGATGAAAAGTTCCTTCTCATCCTATCGAGATCCAAACCCCGTTACAACCTATTTAAAGACCTTTCGATCTTTGCATCCAATTTGTTATTCATTGGTGAAGATGTGATATATTTGCAAGCCTATGGTAAGCATTTTTCTATGTTTTGACTTGAAGGCCAATTTATACCTTGAAACAGTATGAGTGTAATGAGTGAATCCATGGTGAGTAGGTTAGATTTTACTACATTTGGATTTTGAAAGATTGATGACGAGATTGTTCATTTGTGTTAGTTTGCAATGGCTCATTATATGAATGAATTTTTTCTTATTTAAAATTTTTATTTGAAACTTTGAGACCTAATAATTCAATTTCATAGAAATATGTGTACGTTGATGCTCTATAATGCTCTCTTGCATTCGGGATTCACTACATCAAAATATGATACTTTATTATTTGTTTTTTTTACAGCAATCTTCTTTAATACATATATTTTAGCCTCGACAACAGGCTGGTTTGGACCAAGCCGGACTGCAACACCCGAAAATTTTTTATAACGTGCGTAGCCCTCGGTTAGGGTATGTTATGAGAGCTAACGTTAATCCTAGAGTTATTCTAATTATAAGAGTTAGTGAGTGAGGAGAATGAAAGTTAGAAGTGAAAATCCATTAAGTGAAGGGGGTTTAGGGTTTTAGAAGTAAATGTAAATGAATTAAAAGTGAACTAAGAGGGTTGGAAGGGACACTTCACGTTGGATTTGATAACAAATGAGGGTGGGGTTAATTTTTTAAATGGTGAAATTTGGTGGAAGTTTTTTAAAAGTGGAAAAACTTGTGTTTTAAATTGTGGTAAAGGGTGTGGTTGAAAGGCAAAATAACCTTCTTTGTAACACCCAAAAAATTTTCCAGAACGTACGTCGCCTTAGACTATAGTACTTTATGAGTGTTTTAATACTAAGTTAGAGTTTTCCTAGATATGGAAAATGTGGGAGTGTGTAACACCCGGGAAATTTCCTCAGCACGAGTTGCCTTAGATTTATTTTAGTTATGAGAGCTTAACATTAATCTTACTACTCTAAGTATATGAGTTAGGAAGAAAGTGAAGTTTGGAGAGGAAACCAAAGAGTTGAAATAGTTAGAGTTATAATTGGTTGAGTTAATTAAAGTAAAGGAAATGTATAAAAGAATGAGGAGGAAAGTGTGATGCCCACGTTGAAAGTAAAGAAGAGGAAAGTTTTAAGGATTAGAAAAGTTAAGAAAATAAGTTAAATGAAAGCAAGTGTAAAAAGGGTGATAGTTTGAAAAGTCAAAAGAGAAATTTAACCAATGGAAAGAAAAAAGTGAATAACAAGAGAAAGAATGAGGAATGTTTGAAAAGTCAAAAAGTAGGAAGAAAGAAAGAAAGAAAGGTGAGTCCCACGTTGGTTTGAAAGTGAGCATAAGAGTGAGGGTTACTGTATGAAATAGTGATTTTGGTGGAAAAGTTAAAGGAGAAGAAAAATGGGTTGAAAAGTCAAAAGAAATAAAGTGCATGTAAAGGAAAAGGGAAGGCATTGACGTTGGATTAAAGGTGAAGGGAAAGTGGTGAGTCTATTTTATAAAATAAGAAAGATTTGTGGAAAGAATCAAAAGAAGAAAAGCTGAAATTTATAAATTTTGGTAAAGTGAGTGTTGAAAGTCAAAACACCTTCTTTCTTCCTCCTCTCCTTCCACAAAAATTCCAGCTTTTTCTAGGGTTTCTCCATCTTCTTTACTTCAAGATTTAGTAAGAAATCAAGGTATGTTTTACATGGGTTTTGTTGATAATGCTTCTAGGTGATAGTTTTTAATGTTTTAGAGTTGTTTTTGTTAGGTTTGATTAGGGTTTGGAAAACCCTAAGGGTGAAGTCCAAATTTTCCATTTTCTTGGTGAATTTTCTTCATGCTTTTGATGGTTTAACTCTTAGATAGGTTAGTTTGCATGGTGAATAGGTGAAAGTTATGCAAAAACCGATTTTGGACAAAATGTGCACCGATTGTATTTTTGGAATTTCGAGTTGGCCATGATGTTTAGATGGTTCAATTGTTTGTTTCAATGGAAAGTAGACGTGTAGAGGTTTCTGGATTGGGGTGGCACATCCAAATCCGTTGAAAAATGAATAAGTTATGGCCGTTTGAAGTTGGACGTCAAAAATTATGGATAGAACTGGGTTTTAGGGTTTAGAGTGAGAAATCTCTTAATTGTTGTGTGGTTTGGTTACGAAAATTCTGAGAATTTCCTTAGAATATTTCTAAGTTGTTTCCTTATATTTGTTAGGTTGTCAAGCGAGTAAGTTAACCGGACGAAGTGAACAAACACGTGCCGAGCAATCAGGTAAGTAGAGGATTGTGTTTTTTTTTTTTTGTTGCCTTCAGGCCTACACCACGGAACGGTAGGGATGTTTGTTTGTTTGGTTGTTTCGTTGTTGGTATTTTGTTTCTTTTGTGTGACACGCATCATTGTGAGTTGTGAGCACGGGTTTGAAGTGTGAGCACTAAATGTAAAGAGATAATGAGAAATGCAACGTGATCCCGAGTAGAGTTGCCTCGTCGGGGAGTAGTGCTCGTGGAGCACCTCGGGAGGGTCTCTACAAGAGATGCATTGCGATAATAAGAGAATGAATAGTGATATCAAGTAGAGCTGCCTCTTCGGGGAGTAGTGCTCGGGAGGGTCTCTTTGAGAGATGCATTGTGATAAGAAGAGATTGAACCGTGATATCGAATATAGCTGCCTCGTCGGGGAGTAGTGCTCGTGGAGCACCTCGGGAGGGTCTCTACAAGAGATGCACGGGCAAAAGATTAATAAAATGAGAAATTGAATCAAAACCAACAGAGAGTGTAGAGACTGTGTGTATAGGGGTTGAGAGTGCACTATGTTTTACATTGCATTATTCCCTACTTACTAAGCAGAGAGTGTAGAGACTGCGTGTAAAGGGGTTGAGAGTGCACTATGTTTTACATTGCATTATTCCCTACTTACTAAGCATTAGGCTTACGTTTTGTGTTATGTGGTGTAGGTGACGATATATATTCAGGTGAGCTAGGCGAGGGAGCCCAGGACTAGCCGGCAGTCGGTGGCGCACGGGGCACGTCGTTGCGGGAAAATTGTCGGGTCGCCTCGACCAAGGTCTTCGGGATGTGTGGTTGGGTATTTAGTTAGACTTTATTTTGTGTGTAAATACTCATAGTTTGGAACAATTGTACATGTGGTTGTGTGTTGTTTTGGAATCCTTTTTGAATGTGTTTATAAAGTGTTGAATTTCAGGTTTTTGGGTTTTGGTAATTTTAGTCGTTATGCCGCTCGTTTTATTTTTAGTATAACAAACAACGTCGGGTCCTTTGGTTTCCACGTTTTTGTTGATATTTTGGAGTAGGTTTTCCAAGATTTTTACGGGTCACAGATTCGGGAACATCGGGAAGGTTTGGTAAAATTTTTGGGTGATTTGGAAGTGTTTGGCTCTGGAAAAAGTGGAAGAAAAGAGGAGGTGGTCGAAAAAGGCGAGCAGGGCGCCTCTTGGCGCGTGCAGCACCGATCGATCGGCAGGTGCCCCTGTAGATTGCTTAGCGACCCGAGAGGTCGACGATCGATCGGCACCTCGCGCGCACTCGGTGGCGCGCGCGGGTCACTGCTGCGCGCGCTGCCAAAACCGAACCAGCCCAATTTTTTTTTAAATTTTTGGTTTTCCAAATTGTTTTAACCCGACATTTTCTAACGTATTTTAGGCACGTTTTCCAACCATTTTGGAGGGTTCGAAAAACCCAAAAATCGAGTGAAAAATTTATCAAAAATTATTTTAAACGTCGTTACACGAGATCCCTTAGAGAAGGGTCCGTGTTCAAACCCACAAAGATGAGAAATGTGCTCGGTGGTGGATGTTGTGCAAATCTTGAATAAAGAGAAGGAAAATGGTGAAAATAAAATGCAATAACATAAAAATGGATGAGATTAAGTAATGGCCGATTATCACATGTTGAATGATGGCATGAAACATAAACGAAATTAAAAGAAAAGGGGATGAAGAAGAAATGTTATGGATGAAATGAAAATGCAATGCAAAATGAAGGAAAATGACAACAAAATAAAAGTGAGGGTGTGTGATGTTGGGGACGAAAATTAAAGGTGATTTTGTGTGAATGTGATAGCAATAAAAATAAAGAAAATACCTTTGGAAGTTCCTTAGAGCGATCTCATGGGTTAAGCTCTAGGATAAACGTTTTCCGGGAGGAAAACGACCACCGTAGTCCGGGGATTATCGTCCTCGTTCCAACTCCCAATGGAGAAGGTGAGGGAATGAATAAGAGCTAACCTAGCAACCCAAGCTAGGCTAGCAATGGAGGCTAACTGCTCTTGGTTCAATGAACCAAGGAAAAAAACCTTTGGATGTTAGGGAAATAGGAGTATATTGATTGGCAAAAAGTTGTCTACAATCACTAATACCATGCATTTATAGAAGCCCTAGGTGGATTAGGGTTTTGGAGGAGAAATGGTGGCCATTGATTAGGTGAAGATCGGATGGTGGAGATGAGAGGCCGAGGCGCGCAACACCAGCCAACCAGCGCACGTGCCAGCTGGTTCTCGGGTAGGCGCAATCCGATGGCCTCGTGCATGCCATGTCACCGATCCACGCCCACTGCCCACGCCATCTCCTCGCTGCCCGCACACGCCAAGTGGCTGTTTGGATGAAGGCCGAGCCAAAAGCTAGCCAAAGGATGAGATTCCGCCAATTCATCAATCCATGCTTCCACCTACACATGTACCTGCACAATTATACCTTTGGGTGTCGGCTCTTCTTTGGGCCGAGTCCTTCTTTGGGCTTGATTTGTGGAGGTCTCTTTTTCCTTTGAATTGTTGAATTTTCTTCGATCCAAATCCACCACCATACATCTAGTCTTAACCACACAAACTAATGCATGAAATGCAATTATAAAAGCCTTACAAAAAGGCTAATGTATGCCAATTAAGTTCAAAAAATAAAAATTACAAAAATAAGGCCCGGGAAGACAAATTCCCTTTGGGTTAAGTGATGACTCCTCCTAGTGATCCATATGCAATCATTCTTCATAAATTTCCCTAAAAAAATAAAATCATGTAATAAATAGAGAATTTAGATAAGGCACGGGATTCTACTAAGTTTCTTTTAGTATGCATCCCGAGGCATGTCATCCTCTTTGGGTGATTTGAGGATTTGACCTCAAATCTGTTGGTTGACTTCTTCTTAAGGAGGACTCCAACAATTTCTCGTCGATTAGTTTTTTTATTACTTTTCATAGGTTTGAGCTTGAAGGCAATGAGGATATGTTATTTCGTTATAAATTCTAAGTGGCATGGAGGAGGGATGGTCTTACTAAAATTTTTTTTGGTAAGGGTGGAAAAGTTTAATCCGAGGGCTACTTTGGAGGGCGTTTGCTCAATGATGGAATGAAATTTTCCAAAGTAGTCGAATTGGACAAGTAATAAGGTGGAAATGTTAAAATCCTTCAACCTAAGAAATAGTCCAATTATGCTTAAGATCTCACAAGAAAATTTATTTACCAATAGAACTTTAACTCTAGTCCTGTGGTAGAATTTATGGTAACCAAATGGTGGGGAACAAGGTTTTGGTATTCCACTAAATTGTAGTATGGAACATTTTTTGTGTATCAAGGGAATAAAGTTCTGATTGGTGGGAATGTCTCTAAGGAAGGATATGGAAAGGTAATGGTTAGGCTCAAGGCCATAGATTAATCTCTTCCTAATCGAGGGAAACGGAGAGAAAATTTCCTCGAATCTTGGGAAGGATAGAAAGGGAGTGATGATCATGCTACCTACTCCAAAAATAATTTTGTCATTTAATCTTGACTTCTCATGAGACCATACAAATTCTTTCCCCAATTGGCAAGGCAATTCATTGGCAAATAAAGGATTTGGGGGTTCTTGGAATAAGAAAGTTTTCTCAAGATGTGGGAAGGAAGGGAATTGAGCTACAATAATATTTCCTATTCCATAAATGCCTTCTTCACTTATTTTCCTTTCTTCAACATTTTCCAAGGCATAGGACACCTTTTCTTCGTATAAGGGATTTTCATGCCAAATGATAGGAGGGTGTTCTTGATTTTCACTCAACCCGCATTTGACACTAGTAAATTTTCTTTTGATTTTTCCTTTCGGCGGGTGGCCTCATCTTGAGCAACTTGGTCGGGGGTCATTGATAGCAATTTGATTTTTCTTCCTCCAAAATTAAACGTATAACGGTTGAGGAATCCGTTATAGTTTACTCTTCGGTTAAAGTGCCATGGTCGACCCAAAAGAATGTGGCTGGCACTCATTGGAACAACATCACAAATAACCGAATCTTGGTACGTTCCTATAGACAAATCTATGGTTACTCGTTTAGTTATCACATGTTCATTGGTATCGTCCAACCATTGAAGTTTATAAGGTGTAGGATGATCATGGGTTTCAAGTCCTAATTTTTTGACCATGTCTTGGGAGGCCGCATTTATGCAACTTCCTCCGTCAATTATCATCGAACAAACTTTATCTCTTACAGCACATCGACTATGAAAAAGATTTTCACATTGACAGTCCTTGTCCATGTGCTTGGATGTCAATGCTTGCCTAATGACCATTAATAGGGGTCCATCTTGAGGCTTGCATTCATCGGCTTTGTCGTCACTATTCTCGATTACTATTTCCTTTTCGACCTTGTTGTATTGACCTTTGTCCTCTTTACTATCCCATTCGCCCGTTGATTCCTTAATGAATATCACACGGTGATTAGAGCACTCGTGAGCATAGTGCCCTTTTCCTAAGCATTTGAAGCATTGCACATCACGTGCTCTAGGTCCTTTAGGTTGGGATTCTTGGGTTTTGTTCAGTGGGGGATTGCGAGGGGTTTTAAATGATTTTGGTGGCCAATTTTGATTATAAGGTCTTTTCTCTTCTTGCTTGTATATAGATTTCTCAGAATTGAAGTTTCTAGGTGGAAATTTGTTAGGCAAGTCGGTCTTGCGCTTTCTCTTAAGTTGCCTCTCCATCGTGAGGGCCAATTGTATGACCAATTCCATGGTCTCCAATTGTTGCATCTCTACAAGATCTCTTATGTCTCGATTTAAGCCTCTTATGAATCTAGCGATGAGTTGTTCTTGGGGTTCATCAATTGCGCACCGCATGTTAAGTGTTTTGAATTCGGTAAGATACTCATCTACCGAGAGGCTATTTTGCTTTAAAGTGTGAAGTTGATGAAAGAGTTCGTGCTTGTAGTGACGAGGGATGAACCTATGATGCATTAACTCTTTCATGGAAGTCCAAGTTGTAACGGGAGGTCCTAAGGCTCTAATTCTTTGGGCTTTAAGGTTGGACCACCACAAAGCGGCGTGGCCCGTGAGTTCAAGAGAGGCTAATTGAATTTTTACTCGCTCGGAGTAATCATGGCACTCGAAAACTCTCTCAACTTTATCAACCCAATCTAAATAAGTGTGCCCGTCACATGTTCCATCGAAAGGGGGAATTGTAACCTTGATGTTGCGGAGGTCGTCGATGTCCCTACGACGATTTGGGAGATACTCTTCATCATCCACCCAATCCTCATCCTCTGAATAATAAGATGGTCTCCTTCTATGGGGTTCAACCCATTCTTCCTCTATGGGTGGTTGTGGGGTACGACGTCTAGGACGTTCGGGAATGATCCTAGAGGAGGTTTCTTGTGAAGGGACTTGTTCATTGGTTTCTCTATGGGGAGGATTGTTTAAAAGTGATTGGACTTGTTGGGCAATGGTGTTAACTATGCTCGTTAAGGCATCGATTTTTCCTTGCATGCCTCCTTGAGCGCTAGTTTCACCTTCGTAACGTGTAGGTTTGGAAGGGGGAGTGCCCCTCGCACGATTTTGTTCTTTTTGCGGTGTGTCATGTAACACCCAGCATTTTGGCCATGTAATAATCTGTTGAATTATTGTATGGATTTAAATTACCATAAATACAATAACTATTTTATTGTAAATTTTGGAGCATTTAGTGAGGGGAGAACTGAACTAATGGCTAACTAAACAAAACAAGTTAGTTGGAAATGGATGGAAGGGCAATTTGGGGAGAAATTATGGTTGGTGGGAGATAGCCAATAGATAGCTGACACATGGCAGCTTGTTGAGGAAGTTAAGTTCCTCCTCCTACGTGAAACCCTCTTCATTTCACTTCTCTGCTCTCTCTCCATTTCTCTTCTCGGCATTCTCTCGTCCAGTCGACAAAACAACCATCGAAGCTACTTCGATCTCCTCAGTTCCTTTCAGTTTCTCCGCTAAGGTAAGCATCTTTTATTGCTAGCAAGTTTGGACAAGTTTAATGTGAGTTTTTACCGAAGTTTAGGGTTATAGTATTTGGAGGAAAACTCACTGTTCTTGGATGAAAACACACCGGTTTGTTTTCTAAGGGTTTGAATGAATTTGGAACAAATTCTTCTAACTTATTTGTTAACAATTTGCAGCTTGTTTATTTTTTGAACGTGCATGTACAGGTTCGAGTATTTCTGAGACGTTCAGGACTATCAACTCTGCAGCAACAGGTAAGTTCATATCCTGTGACACCTGGAAATTTCGTTTTAGGGATTTCGAGCCTATAGTTTTCGAATTTTAATATTTTAAGCATTATAGAGTTTTAATTCGTAGAAATAATAAAATAAATCCAAATGGCGAACGGGAAGTTTCGTTAGGACCCTAAGAATAAATAGAAATATTTGGAAGAATAAGGAAATTTTGGAGAAATTAAACCGATAGACGAAATATTGATTTAAGTTAATAAATTAACTAAGGGCAATTAGGTAAATTGTTAAGTCAAATTTTATTAAAAAGCTTAAACTCTCTCTCCCTTTCTCATTTTCTCCTCCAGCGCACGAAACCCTCCTCTCCCTCGCGATTCCTCCTTCTCCATCGCCAATCTTCCATCGATCGCTCACTCCTCCGATTCCAGCATTTTCTCATTGGTTTTCTTCCCCCAAATCAATCTTTTAGGTAAGCTCTACACTCTACACAAGTTTATTTGTGGTTTTAGGGTTTATTTTGATTTAGGGTTTGTGAAGAAATTTAGGGATTTTGTTAGAAATCGATAGGGTTATTTATTTATACTCATTTATGATGTATTAGTGATTATTGAGGTTGTTGGAGTAGATTGATGGCGTTGGTTGATGTTTAATGTTAAGTGTAGGTTGTTGGAAATGGTTTGGAACACCATTAATGGAGTTTTGAAGTTAGTGAGCATCAAGTGCTCGATGAAATGCTCGAATGAAATGAATTAGAGTTTTTAGAGGAATTGTCGTAGCTCGAGACGTCGATTTGTTAGCTTTGATGTTTGAGAGTCGATATTAATGATTTGTTGTTAAATTCCCTAGGTAACCCAAGCTCAACGGACGGTGCTCGGCATATCTAGGACGCCAGGTAAGTGAGTGTTAGGTTTTCCGGCCCCTAAGGCCCTACGTCGTACGAGGTTGATAATGTTTATTGTGATGAAGTAGGTAGTTATAGTGGTTAGTGGAAAGACGGGTAGTTTAAATAGTGCCTTAGCGATTTAGCTAGCGCTTGTTTGATAGGTTTTCCTTACGTGTGTTACTCCTCATGCATCATGTTTTATTAAAGTGCATACGAACTATTTATGAGCATGTTTTATGAAATGTTGAATTAAAGAATGATTAAGTGAATGATGTATGCTTCTCACGCGATAAGATGTATGTTTCTCACGCGATAGGATGTATGTTTCTCACGCAATAAGATGTATGTTTTCTCACGGGGCAAGTTGTACGTTTTCTCACGGAGCAAGTTATGATTCTCACGGGGCAAGAAAAGAAAAATGGTTTAACGAAACGAAACGAAATTGTTTTACAAATGTCATGCATATACGTAATGTTATGTTTAGCACACTCCTTACTAAGCATTAGGCTTAATGTATTTATCGTATGATGTTGGTGACGAGAATGAAGGTGAGGAACCTCCTTATGACGATCAAGTGTAGCGGTCGATGGGCGGAGTTCGTGGCGGCGGCTTGTGTTTTGGCTAGGTTGGTGACTCATGGTTAGAAGTTTTTGAGAGTCTTATTGATGTTTTGGGATTAATGGTGAAATGTACAAATTCTGGTATGATTAGATACATTTTTAGGGTGCTTGGTGATTGTATAGATAATGTACAGTGTTTTGAAAAGTTCTTGATGTTTTTCTAACAGGAGGAAAATGTAAATCTTTTAAACGGAACCACGCGGTTTGTTTTTATGAAAATCATTTATGTTTAAAAGTGATTTGTGCCAGTTATGAGTTTTGGGTAAATTTAGTGTGGAAGTGTTATGTGAGAAGTAGGTGATAATTGTGTGAAGAGAAAGTGAGAGAAGAGAAGAGGTTGATGAGTGTTAGGTTTTGTGTGTTTTGTGTTAAAAATGTGAAGCGCAGCGTGTGAAGAAGGAAAGAAGAAAGGAGAAAAAGGGGGGGAGGAAGAGCTGCGCTCTCTGGAGAAATTCCAGAGAGCCTGGCGATTGCTCGCCTCTGGGAGGCGAGCAATCGCCTCTTCCTCTGCCTGGCAATCGCTGGAGAGGCGATTGCCAGGCGCCAGGAGCATCGAGCAATCGCCACCTCTTCTGGCCATTTTAAAAAAAAAATGTTTTAATTAATTGTTTTCTTTATTAATTAATGGATTTAATTGTTTAAGTTTTATTGTTTTAATAGTGGTTTCAAAAGATTTACTAAACGGACTTCGATTTCAATTCCAATTTCAACTTCGATTTAGATTTCGCCTTATGTAAAGTTAAAGTAAATGTGTAAAGTTAAAGGTGTAAAAAAAAAAAAAGCACTAGGATACGAGAAAGGGTCGTCACAGTTATGGTATCAAAGAGATAGAGTTTTAAAAGTGATTTTGTGATGTGCCTTCCAAACACACCGCCGTACGGGAACTCTCCATCGACTGTAAGTGTTTAAGTTTAAGTATGATTCCTAGCTATTTATTTTGCTTCGTATTGTCTAATGTGTTTAGGAACAAAATATGCCAAGAGCACCTAGACCGCCTCCAGAAAACCCTATGGACCGGTTCATGAACTTATTGCAACAACAGTCAGATCAGATCAGACTTTTGCTAAATCGAGAGGGAAATGGAAATGGACAAGGAAATAACTCACAGGATCAAGGTGTAGAGAGGTTCAGACGACTTAGGCCGCCTACCTTTGATGGTCAGTCTTCGGATCCTACGAGCGCTGAGCAATGGATTCGTAAGATTGAGAGTATGTTTGCCTATGCAAAAGTGGAGGAAACCGACAAAGTGACGTGTGCCGCATTTAATTTAGAGAAGGATGCTATATTTTGGTGGGATACAATTAAAGCCACTACTGACGTGGGGGTTATGAGATGGGAAAGGTTCAAAACGGTGTTCTATAACAAGTATTTCAGTCGCACTCTCCGAGCTAGTAAGAAGGTTGAGTTCACACAGTTGCGCCAAACGGGGTCAGTGGCTGAATATGTACGGAGATTTGATGCGCTATCTGGATATGTCGGGTATATGATCTATGAGGAGGAAGACAAAATTGATCAATTCGTGCAAGGTTTGAAACTAGAGATCCAGAAAGGGGTGATGACGGTGGATGATGAGGATGTGCCGTATCATAAAATAGTGGAAAGGGCTCTTGGACTTGATGACATTGAAATGAAGCTTCAGCGACAAAGAGAAGCATCGAGAAGGTTCGTTAGAGATGGACGACTGCAACAACAAAATCAGGGTTGGCAGCCACAAGCGCAACGTGGTGTCAAACGGGCTAATGAGACGCCTAGGTTTCAAGACAAAGGTAAACGTCCACAAGGGGCGTCGCAAGCTCCTTTGTGCCCTACGTGCCTAAAGAATCATCATGGGGAGTGCAAATTACATAGTGGACGATGCTTTCAGTGTGATAAAGTGGGCCACAAGGCTGCTGATTGCCTAGAGCCAAGTAGGAAGCCACCTGGCGGTCCCTCCCGGATCTTTTCTCTGATTGAAGACGAGGAAGCTGCCCAGCCTTCAGTCGTTACAGGTACTATTTTAGTTTGTGGAAACACGGCTCATGTTCTAATTGACACTGGGGCAACCCATTCCTTCATAGCACAGAAGTATGCAGTTAAATGGAATTTAGATGTCGTCCAAGCTGATCATAGTTATAGTGTTATGTTGCCTTCCGGAGAGTATTTGCACTCAGATCGAGCGATACAGGGTGAAGTTTTATCTGTTGGTGGTAGGCAGTTGTACGCCAATCTGATCGTTTTATGCGTGAAGTGATATGATGTAATTTTGGGCATGGATTGGTTGTTTAGGCACTATGCCACAATCAATTGCAGGTCAGGGGTAGTAGGTTTTAGACCCCCGAGTGGTGAGAGTTATGATTTTCCAGCGACCCTCCGGTCGAGTGAGATGCCTCTTGTAATGTCGATGAGTGCTCGGTACTCTGTAAAGCCTCAATGTTTCAATTTTGTAGCAAGCATTGTGGATGTAAGGAAACGAGATAAGCTGAGGTTGAATAACATTTCAGTAGTGGGAAATTTTACTGAGGTTTTCCTAGACGAGTTACCCAGTTTGCCAGTAAGTGCCCTGTACTCAATGAAGCATGGATGCTTTGGGTTTATAGCGAACGTTGAGGAAGTAAGCATGCAAGAGAAGTTGAAGTTATGTGACATTCCAGTTGTTAAGGACTTTGCGGAGGTATTCCTGGAAGAGTTGCCTGGCTTGCCTCCAGATCGGGAGATGGAGTTCACAATTGAGATTATTCCTGGTTCGGCGCCAGTGTCCAAGAATCCTTATAGAATGGCGCCAGTTGAACTGAGGGAGTTGCAAGTCCAGCTGAAAGAGCTAACAGACAAGGGCTTTTTCCGGCCGAGCGTTTCTCCTTGGGGCGCTCCGGTTTTGTTTGTAAAGAAGAAGGACGGCTCCTTAAGAATGTGCGTGGACTACCGTGAGTTGAATAAGCTGACTATAAAGAATAAATACCCTTTACCGAGGATAGATGATCTATTTGACCAGTTACAAGGAGCCACGGTATTTTCTAAGATCGATTTACGTTCTGGGTACTATCAGTTGAAGATTAGAGCCGAGGATGTACCAAAGACTGCCTTTAGAACGCGCTACGGGCACTATGAGTTTATGGTGATGTCCTTCGGTTTGACCAATGCCCCAGCAGCGTTTATGGACCTCTTGAATAGAGTGTTTCGGGAATTCTTGGATAAGTTCGTGATAGTATTCATGTAATATCCGGATTGTACGGATTTTTAGAATATTCATATTTTATTATATATGTGGCATTTTTGTGAATATGTCAAATCAGGTCCGATTTACAAAATGAAAGCGTCATTACGATCCAAACGACCAATTGGAATTTTAAAGAATTTTCGAGAATTTTCGGAAGAGTAACGCTATATTCCGAGTAATTACCTCTATCGTAATATAATTGACGTTTTAGTAAAAATAGTAAATGAGGTCCAAATTGCGAACGGATAGTTTTAATAAATCTCTGGTAACTAATTGGACTTATTGGCGAAATTAGGAAATTTGGTGATCCCGAATAGTTGGACGATTAACGAAACGAAGGACGAAACAAATAGAATTAAGTAAGAAGGGCAAAATGGTAATTTGCAAACCAAAATTTATAAATAACACAAATCTCTCTTTTTCTCCTCACTTCTCTCTTTTCTCTCTGGCGCTCACGAACAGAGAAGAAACTTCTCTCTGGCCGCCGGCGTTCTCACGACATCCGACCTCCGTCCGACCTCCGTTCGTTCCGATTTCTTCACGGTTTCTCCTCCTCTCGCTACCCTCGGTAAGTAGCTTCGGTCTTTGAGCGTTAAATTCCAAGTTTTAGGTCGATTTAACGTTAGGGTTTCGATTAGGGTTTCGATAAAAATGTCGAATTAGGGCTCGTAATTAATAGGTTAGCCGTGATTAAGTATGTATTGAACGTATTTGACGTTATTGGACGAAGAAAAATCAATTTGTGAAAAAGTTAAAAATTGGTAAATTTCTGGGTTTTTGAGAAAAACTCGTTAATTGAGATTTCGGATTATCGAGCCTTAATTGACATTCTAAATGCTTTGATTAGCTAAGTTGGAATTTAGGAAATTCATTAGTTAAGGATTTTATAATTTGAACGTTTATAATTCAAATTGGTTTTAACGGTGGATATCGTGTTTTCCTCAGACACACGACTCCAGTGGACGAAGCTTGAGATCCAGCGCGCTCAAGGTAAGTTCTCGTGACTTGCTTGACCGAAAGGTCTACACCATACTCGTCGTTGTATCAAGGATCCTTGAGGATTCCTTGGTTTACGTTGTTTAGGTTGGGTAGTAGGTTAGTTGTTTATAGGTTATGTTGTATTGTCTTGTTAATATGTATGCTGTTTGTTTACTTTCCGCTGATTAACTGTTCATGCATCACGGATTTCAAATGTCATAGAAAATGGATTTCCGCACGTGTTTTAAGGAAAGAAATGAACCTCTGTAATTAATGTACGTAATCTGTATCTGTATCTGTATCTGGTTACGCGAGGTGGGGCTCAGGCATGGCTGTAGGGTTTGTGAGCATGTACCCCCCTCCTCTAAATCGAAAGTGGTAGTCCGACCGCGGGATGTATCCTTTCAATTTAGAGGGCTGATATCTCGGTAACAATTCTGTCTGTCTGCGACGTAATGAAAATGAATCTGTAATCTGAATCTGTATCTGTTTCTGTATCTGAATCTGAGCATGTTTTCTGAATGGCATAAGCACGCATGCATCTGCATTTACGAAGCTTACTAAGATTTCAATATCTCATATGTGTCTGTATGGTGTAGGTGACGTTCTAGGTTACGTTGACCCAGGTGAGGATGATATTCCTCCTCCTGACGTAGGAGCAGCTGATGGATGATGGCCGTGGGAGTGCGCTGAGTAGTCGAGGCGCGATATGACCCGTGGGGATGTATGTATGGACTCTGGGGTTATTTTGGGATATTTTGAATTGATAATTGTATAGAGTATTTTAGGTTGTTTGGATCTGGATAGGGGTTAGAAAATGTTTTGGTAACTGTATGTAAAAGCTTTGGTTTAAACTGTTTTGAGAAACGTTATGAAATGTTTTGGTTTAAATGCTTAAGTTAAATGAAAACGTTTTGAAATGTTGTTTGTAGGTTGTTACGGATAGCTCGGTTTTTAGAGCTATCCACGCAGTTGGACTTCGCCAAGTCCGCCGCCATACTATCGAGTTTAGAACATGTTCACGAGGGATTGAAGTCGTGAATTGATTGTGAATATTGATGAGTAAAATGAAAGGGATATTAAAATGTGTATATTTGCTCTCTGGAATTGGATTCCAGAGAGGTGTTGTGTGAATGTTTGCTCTCTGGAAACCGGATTCCAGAGAGCTGAAATATGTTTTGCTCTCTGGAATTCCAGAGAGCAAAGTATTAAACAAAAGCTGAAGGAAGAGAAGAAGGAAAGAAGGGGAAAAGAAAGAGGAGTCCGATCGCTTAAGGTGATCGCTGCATTGTGTGCAGCGATCGATCACTGCTTGCTTGTAAAGCTGCAGCGATCGATCTCTGCTCTGCAGCAGAGATCGATCGCTGGTGCTATGAAGCAATGCAGCGATCGATCTCTGCTGCAGCGCAGAGATCGATCGCTGCCTCGGCGCAGCGATGCAGCGACCAGTCGCTGCACTGGTCGCTGCCAATTTTTAGGGCATAATTCCGATTCTGCCCTCCCTTCTTTTATTTTCTTGTTATTTAAAGGTTTTGTTTTAAATGCTTTTAAAGTTCAGTTTTAATTCCGATTTCAGTTCTGATTTCAACTTCAGTTTAGATTCCGCACAAAGTTTTATTTAAAGTATAGGAAGGTAAAAAGTGTAAAAAAAAAAAATAAAATAATATGGAAATACGGGTACAGTATTAGGGGTGTTACAATTCATAGATGACATCTTGGTATATTCCCGAAACGACGAAGAACACGCAGAGCACTTGAAGGCTGTTATGACTACCTTGAAGCGACACCAGCTGTACGCTAAGCTTTCTAAGTGCGAATTCTGGTTGAATCAGGTGAATTTCTTAGGCCATGTGATTTCAAAAGAAGGCGTTTCCGTAGATCCGGCCAAAATTCAAGTGGTAAGGGAATGACCTCGACCGAGAAATGCAAGTGATGTTCGAAGTTTTGTAGGCCTAACAAGGTATTATCAGAAGTTTATTCAATTCAGTAATAGCCAAACCTTTGACGAACTTGACGAAGAAAGAAGTGAAGTACGAGTGGACTAAGGCGTGTGAAGAAAGCTTTCAGACCTTGAAGCAAAAGTTGACCACAGCGCCTTTGCTGACCCTACCAGTGGAGAATGGGGTGTACTGTATTTATTGTGACACGTCCAAGGTTGGATTGGGATGCGTGTTGATGCAGGAAGGAAAAGTCATTGCCTATGCTTCCAGGCAATTGAAAAGTTATGAGGAAAATTACCCAACGCATGACTTAGAACTGGCAGCGGTGGTATTTGCGTTAAAGATATGGAGACACTACCTCTACGGACAGAAGTGTGAAGTGTTTTCAGACCACAAGAGTTTAAAATACCTGTTTACACAGAAAGATTTGAATATGAGGCGGAGGAGATGGTTAGAGTTTGTGAAAGACTACGACTTCGAAATCAAGTATCACCCTAGAAAAGCAAATACAGTGGCAGACGCTTTGAGCAGGATGCCTAGAACAGAGGAGTCAGTTGCTTTCAGTATGTCAGCTTTATTGAAGAAGGAGATGCAGGGGTTTGAACTGGAATTCGTTTCAGAACTTTTGGCCCTGCTTGCTGACTTGACTATACGGCCCACTCTGTTGGACAAGATAAAAGAAGCTCAACAGATGGATACAGAGGAGAATATGGCTATTGTAGCAAAATTGTAAAGTTGTACCTTCTGATTTCAGTTACTCAGTGGAGGGCATTCTGAGATTTCGAGATCGCTGGTACGTTCCAAAGGACGAAGAGTTGAGGAAATTGGTTATGTCAGAGGCACATTCGTCGTTGTCCTTAGTGCATCCAGGTAACACCAAGATGTACCGAGACCTGAAAGTGCACTATTGGTGGCCAGATATGAAGCGTGATGTGGCCAATTATGTACAATCTTGTCTTGTCTGCCAACAAGTTAAGGCAGAGCACCAAAGACAAGGTGTAATGTTGCAACCACTACCGATTCCCGAGTGGAAGTGGGATCAAATTGCGATGGATTTTGTGGTTGGATTACCGAGGACAGTAAAAGGGCACGACAGTATATGGGTCGTAGTTGATAGATTGACAAAAGCGGCTCATTTCTTGCCTGTAAAGATGACTTATACGATGAATCAGTTTGCCGAACTCTATGTCCAGGAGATTATTAGATTGCACGGGGTCCCTATGTCAATTGTTTCAGATCGGGATCCCAGGTTTACCTCGAGGTTTTGGAAAAGTTTGCAAAGCGCCATGGGTACCAAGTTGACCTTTAGCACGGCATTGCACCCACAGACCGACGGACAGTCTGAGAGAACGATTCAGATACTCGAGGGTATGCTGAGAGCATACATTTTAGAGTTTCAGGCGTCGTGGAGCCGATATTTGCCTTTGATTGAATTTGCTTATAATAACAGTTATCAGTCCACGATTGGTATGGCTCCGTACGAAGCGCTTTACGGCAGAAAGTGTAGATTGCCGCTGTATTGGGATGAATTGGGCGAAGCTAAATTGATCGGCCCTGAAATTTTACAACAGTTGTCTGAGAAGGTTGCTTTGATTAGACAAAGAATGGAGACTTCACAGAGTCGCCAAAAGAGCTATGCGGATCGAAGAAGACGAGAGTTGGAGTTTGTAATCGGTGATGAAGTGTTTTTGAAAGTTTCGCCGTTCAAAGGCATAGTTCGTTTTGGTAAAAGAGGGAAGTTAAATCCACGGTTTGTTGGACCGTTCCAGATTACAGAAAGGATTGGAGCTATGGCATATAGGCTTCAATTGCCATTGTCTATGGAGGGCGTACATAATGTCTTCCACGTGTCGATGTTAAGAAAGTGTATACGGGATCCTACGCACGTGGTAGAACCAGTTGATCTTGAGATACGGCCAACTTTGACCTATGAAGAAAGGCCGGTACAGATTTTGGAGTCTTCGGTTAAGGTCCTACGTAATAAGTCAATCCCTCTTGTTAAAGTACTGTGGAGAAATCAAAACGTAGAGAAAGCAACGTGGGAACGCCGACAGGACATGATGGACAGATATTCAGATTTGTTCAGGTACATAATTTTTGGGACAAAATTCCAAATAAGGAGGGTAGGATGTGACACCCGGAAATTTTGTTTTAGGGATTTCGAGCCTATAGTTTTCGGATTTTAATATTTTAAGCATTATAGAGTTTTAATTCGTAGAAATAATAAAATAAATCCAAATGGCGAACGGGAAGTTTCGTTAGGACCCTAAGAATAAATAGAAATATTTGGAGGAATAAGGGAATTTCGGAGAAATAAACCGATAGACGAAATATTGATTTAAGTTAATAAATTAACTAAGGGCAATTAGGTAAATTGTTAAGTCAAATTTTATTAAAAAGCTTAAACTCTCTCTCCCTTTCTCATTTTCTCCTCCAGCGCAGGAAACCCTCCTCTCCCTCGCTATTCCTCCTTCTCCATCGCCAATCTTCCATCGATCGCTCACTCCTCCGATTCCAGCATTTTCTCTTTGGTTTTCTTCCCCCAAATCAATCTTTTAGGTAAGCTCTACACTCTAGACAAGTTTATTTGTGGTTTTAGGGTTTATTTTGATTTAGGGTTTGTGAAGAAATTTAGGGATTTTGTTAGAAATCGATAGGGTTATTTATTTATACTCATTTATGAAGTATTAGTGATTATTGAGGTTGTTGGAGTAGATTGATGGCGTTGGTTGATGTTTAATGTTAAGTGTAGGTTGTTGGAAATGGTTTGGAACACCATTAATGGAGTTTTGAAGTTAGTGAGTACCAAGTGCTCGATGAAATGCTGGAATGAAATAAATTAGAGTTTTTAGAGGAATTGTCCTAGCTCGAGACGTCGATTTGTTAGATTTGATGTTTGAGAGTCGATATTAATGATTTGTTGTTAAATGCCGTAGGTAACCCAAGCTCAACGGACGGTGCTCGGCATATCTAGGATGACAGGTAAGTGAGTGTTAGGTTTTCCGGTCCCTAAGGCCCTACGTCGTACGAGGTTGATAATGTTTATTGTGATGAAGTAGGTAGTTATAGTGGTTAGTGGAAAGACGGGTAGTTTAAGTAGTGCCTTAGCGATTTAGGTAGCGCTCGTTCGATAGGTTTTTCTTACGTGTGTTACTCCTCATGCATCATGTTTTATTAAAGTGCATACGAACTATTTATGAGCATGTTTTATGAAATATTGAATTAAAGAATGATTAAGTGAATGATGTATGCTTCTCACGCGATAAGATGTATGTTTCTCACGCGATAAGATGTATGTTTCTCACGCGATAAGATGTATGTTTTCTCACGCGATAAGATGTATGTTTTCTCACGCGATAAGATGTATGTTTTCTCACGCGATAAGATGTATGTTTTCTCACGCGATAAGATGTATGTTTTCTCACGCGATAAGATGTATGTTTTCTCACGCGATAAGATGTATGTTTTCTCACGCGATAAGATGTATGTTTTCTCACGCGATAAGATGTATGTTTTCTCACGCGATAAGATGTATGTTTTCTCACGCGATAAGATGTATGTTTTCTCACGCGATAAGATGTATGTTTTCTCACGCGATAAGATGTATGTTTTCTCACGCGATAAGATGTATGTTTTCTCACGCGATAAGATGTATGTTTTCTCACGCGATAAGATGTATGTTTTCTCACGCGATAAGATGTATGTTTTCTCACGCGATAAGATGTATGTTTTCTCACGCGATAAGATGTATGTTTTCTCACGCGATAAGATGTATGTTTTCTCACGCGATAAGATGTATGTTTTCTCACGCGATAAGATGTATGTTTTCTCACGCGATAAGATGTATGTTTTCTCACGCGATAAGATGTATGTTTTCTCACGCGATAAGATGTATGTTTTCTCACGCGATAAGATGTATGTTTTCTCACGCGATAAGATGTATGTTTTCTCACGCGATAAGATGTATGTTTTCTCACGCGATAAGATGTATGTTTTCTCACGCGATAAGATGTATGTTTTCTCACGCGATAAGATGTATGTTTTCTCACGCGATAAGATGTATGTTTTCTCACGCGATAAGATGTATGTTTTCTCACGCGATAAGATGTATGTTTTCTCACGCGATAAGATGTATGTTTTCTCACGCGATAAGATGTACGATAAGATGTATGTTTTCTCACGCGATAAGATGTATGTGTCTCACGCGATAAGATGTATGTTTTCTCACGGGACAAGTTGTACGTTTTCTCACGGGGCAAGTTATGATTCTCACGGGGCAAGAAAAGAAAAATGGTTTAACGAAACGAAACGAAATTGTTTTACAAATGTCATGCATATACGTAATGTTATGTTTAGGACACTCCTTACTAAGCTTTAGGCTTAATGTATTTATCGTATGATGTAGGTGACGATAACGAAGGTGAGGAACCTCCTTACGACGATCAAGTGTAGCGGTCAATGGGCGGAGTTCGTGGCGGCGGCTTGTGTTTTGGCTAGGTTGGTGACTCATGGTTAGAAGTTTTTGAGAGTCTTATTGATGTTTTGGGATTGATGGTGAAATGGACGAATTCTGGTATGATTAGATACATTTTTAGGGTGCTTGGTGATTGTATAGATAATGTACAGTGTTTTGAAAAGTGTTTTTTCTAACAGGAGGAAAATGTAAATCTTTTAAACGGAACCACGCGGTTCGTTTTTATGAAAAAAATTTATGTTTAAAAGTGATTTGTGCCAGTTATGAGTTTTGGGTAAATTTAGTGTAGAAGTGTTATGTGAGAAGTAGGTGATGATTGTGTGAAGAGAAGTGAGAGAAGAGAAGAGGTTGATGAGTGTTAGGTTTTGTGTTTTGTGTTAAAAATGTGAAGCGCAGCGTGTGAAGAAGGAAAGGAGAAAGCAGAAAAAGGGGGGAGGAAGAGCTGCGCTCTCTGGAGAAATTCCAGAGAGCCTGGCGATTGCTCGCCTCTGGGAGGTTAGCAATCGCCTCTTCCTCTGCCTGGCAATCGCTGGAGAGGCGATTGCACGCGATAAGATGTATGTTTCTCACGCGATAAGATGTATGTTTCTCACGCGATAAGATGTATGTTTCTCACGCGATAAGATGTATGTTTCTCACGCGATAAGATGTATGTTTCTCACGCGATAAGATGTATGTTTCTCACGCGATAAGATGTATGTTTCTCACGCGATAAGATGTATGTTTCTCACGCGATAAGATGTATGTTTCTCACGCGATAAGATGTATGTTTCTCACGCGATAAGATGTATGTTTCTCACGCGATAAGATGTATGTTTCTCACGCGATAAGATGTATGTTTCTCACGCGATAAGATGTATGTTTCTCACGCGATAAGATGTATGTTTCTCACGCGATAAGATGTATGTTTCTCACGCGATAAGATGTATGTTTCTCACGCGATAAGATGTATGTTTCTCACGCGATAAGATGTATGTTTCTCACGCGATAAGATGTATGTTTCTCACGCGATAAGATGTATGTTTCTCACGCGATAAGATGTATGTACTCAGGTTAGAAGTTTGAGTCTTATTGATGTTTTGGGATTGATGGTGAAATGGACGAATTCTGGTATGATTAGATACATTTTTAGGGTGCTTGGTGATGTATAGATAATGTACAGTGTTTTGAAAGTTCTCGATGTTTTTCTAACAGGAGGGAAAATGTAATCTTTTAAACGGAACCACGCGGTTCGTTTTTTATGAAAAAAATTTATGTTTAAAAGTGATTTGTGCCAGTTATGAGTTTTGGGTAAATTTAGTGTAGAAGTGTTATGTGAGAAGTAGGTGATGATTGTGTGAAGAGAAAGTGAGAGAAGAGAAGAGGTTGATGAGTGTTAGGTTTTGTGTGTTTTGTGTTAAAAATGTGAAGCGCAGCGTGTGAAGAAGGAAAGGAGAAAGCAGAAAAAGGGGGGGAGGAAGAGCTGCGCTCTCTGGAGAAATTCCAGAGAGCCTGGCGATTGCTCGCCTCTGGGAGGTTAGCAATCGCCTCTTCCTCTGCCTGGCAATCGCTGGAGAGGCGATTGCCAGGCGCCAGGAGCATCGAGCAATCGCCAGGAGGCGATTGCTCACTAGGACCAATCACCAGGAGGCGATCAATCGCCAGTTTTCTGGCGATTGATCGCCACCTCTTCTGGCCATTTAAAAAAAAAATGTTTTAATTAATTTTTTTCTTTATTTATTAATGGATTTAATTGTTTAAGTTTTATTGTTTTAATAGCGGTCTCAAAAGATTTACTAAACGGACTTCGATTTCAATTCTGATTTCAACTTCGATTTAGATTTCGCCTTATGTACAGTTAAATTAAATGTGTAAAGTAAAAGGTGTAAAAAAAAAAAAGCACTAGGATACGGGAAAGGGTCGTCACATATCCGTAGGTTGGCCCTTAAGGCCCTACAACTCGGAGGTACTAGGTGTTACATTCTGTTGGCCGGTTTCGGGTAGAAGGGTTAGAGTCAAGTTCTGTGGTTCCTGTTTAGGTTTCTACTGTTTTATTTTCCTAATTCTCTGCTGTTTAAGTTGAAGCACTGTACTCGATCATGCATACACGTTTTTCTCGAAAGTTCATGCAAAAAATATTTTCTGGACACTATTTGAAATTAAACAAGATAAAATCTGACTGTCTGAAATATATCGGTTAAGTGTGGGACGGGGACTGGCCCTCTGGTTTTATCCTTCCCTGGGATTCTGAAAATAACTACTGATTGTGCCTGAAAGTGCACCTTACTGTTGCCTGTTCCCCTATAAGCCCCACTTATACCCCTCTGCCACTGAAACGTAATGTTCTGTACTGTCACTGTATTTCTGAAAACCGCATGCATAGCATTTTTCATCACTGCATATTTATTATGTTCTTACTGAGTTTTAGACTCATAGGTGAACTCTCTAATGTGGCTCGAGCTCATGGGGGTTTGGTTGCTGTAGCCAGGCATATTTTCTGTCCCGAAGTTTAAGTTTTTTTTTAGTAATGTACAAGTCTGTGAAACCTTACTGAGATTCTGCTGTTTTGTTTTTAAACTTCAGCTGTCGTTCTGTGTTTGTTTTAAAAACTTCTGTTTTAGGAAATTCTGCAATTATATGTTAATTTCTGTACTGTCTCTGAGATTTTGAAACAATGTATAGATTCTGTGTCAATGCTTAAAACCGCTGTATTTGACAGTAAGTTTATACTCTAATGTATTCTGAAATGGTTTGGAATATTTTCTGCTAGTCTCTGCATGAATGATCTTTGGTTTTAGAGCTTTTTATGTAGAGTGAAATTTCTTGAGTTTCTGTCATGTTTTCTGTTGTGTTCGAGATCCATGTTTTGATGTGTTTCGAGAAATCTGAGACTTCTATGTCTTCTGTTTTAAGCTCTCTGTCTATATGTCTTTCTGTCAAAAGTTGTAAATTCTGCCTTTAAAACTATGTTTTCCGATTACATCTACCGGTGGGAATTTTGCCTACATTCACCGCCAAACAGTATTCTGTTATAGGTTTTCCTTCTGCCGATTTCGTTTATTGCCTGTATCTTCCGGTTGACGTCATCCATCTTCCGACTGACGTCATCTATTTTGTCTTATACAATCCACCAGTGAGTAGTGTAATTCCGTCTGTTGTAATATTTCATCTACCGGTTGACGTCATCCATCTTCCGGCTGACGTCATCACCTTCTGCCGATTTCGTTTATTGCCTGTATCTTCCAGTTGACGTCATCCATCTTCCGGCTGACGTAATCTATTTTGTCTTATTCACATCCACCGCTGACCGTAGTCTATTTGCTTTTAAGTTTCATCCACCACTGCCCGCTGCCCGCTCTTCTTTAGAAATTTCATCTGCCGCTGCCCTTAAAATTTAGTCTTCCGCCTGACGTCATCCTTACTTTTGTCTTTGCAAATGCATCTTCCGACTGACGTCAGCTTGCATCTTCCGCCCAACAGTATTTTGTTTGTTTTCAAACTAAGTCTTCCGCTAGTCTTCCGCCTACGTTCTTCCTGTTTTACTCTACTTCTATAATTACAGTTCACTTCTGTTTTCTGCTTCACCCTTTTTATTCTGTCTTGTTTTCTGCTCTTTTAGATTCAACTGCTTCCTGTTTTGCTTTGACTCCAGAGGACTCACTCAATCTTTGTAAACGTTTTTTTTTAAAGTATAATGTCAAAAAAAAATATAGTCACCGTTTTCTGTTAACTGCCCCGGAGTGATGGCTTCGATCCCGGACCTCGACCCGATCGGGTTTGGGGCCGTCATAGTTATGGTATCAGAGAGACATGGTTTTAAAACCGATTCTGTGAAATGTCTGGTTGCACAACCTGCCACGTGAGATCGCTCCACCAACTTTAAGTGTCTAAATTCCTGTAAAAGTTTTGGTTTATTAAATTAGGTTATTCCGTTTATAGGGTTCCTTAGAAATGGTGAGAGGACACCAGGAAGAGTCAAGCGAAAGCTCTCGCGCCATTGACCGACTAACCGAGCTTGTAGGAGTGCAATCCCGTCTGGTGGAACGCATGATGGCCAGGGAGGATAACGGGAATAACAACCACGGGAATGCTTCACGTGACAACAGTGGAGACAGATTCCGGCGACTTCAGCTACCCTCAGATGGACTGTCTACAGACTCGACCCGTGCTGAGACTTGGATTCGAACTATGGAGAAGATATTCAGTTATGCAGAAGTGGAAGACAACAAGAAAGTTAATTGTGCCACGTTCCACCTCATCGAAAGTGCTGGATTTTGGTGGGACATAGTGCAATCGACTACAGTGGCATTAAGCTGGGAAGGATTCACGAAAATCTTCTACGAGAAGTACTTTGACCGAGGAGTGAGGAAGGAAAAGTTGCTTGAGTTCTCTTGGCTACGACAATATGGATCAGTGGCTGAATATGTTCAGAAATTTGAGTCATTATCCCGATATGCTGTAACGCCCCCGAACCCACCCTGGCTCGGAGCGCTACTTTGCTAACCGATCTCACGTTAAAACATAAACTCCCAAAAATAAAAGAAACTTACACAGCTGAGTTTAAAACTAAACTCCCTAAACTCTCTTCCTTCATACATAGCTGCCTAGAATCATCAATTCCCTTACCCCTAACCTTTTAGCACCACAGCGTCCTTCCCGAAAATTCCGGCAAAGTAACGCCTGAAAATGGCGCCTCCAAAATGCTAGGTACCTGCATAAACTCAATCCTCAACCAAGCCAGAATATTCCTAACCATCTATCCACTCAACAATCAAATATATAAAACCTCTAAATAACAGTAAAGAGGGTACGAGCATTCCTAAGTAAAGGAAGTCCACAATATAGGGCGACATATCACCCTTACTAACTATATACAACAAATACAATTAGTTACACATTCCCACCATTTCTACAAACAGACACCTAAAATAAACTATCAAATATAAAGCCCCACATCTCCCGAAGACCATGGTCGAGGCGCCCCGACAACTGCCCGCACCGGCATACTCCGTGAATCTCCGACTGCCCCAACTCCTTGGTTCACTCGCTTAGCTCACCTGTAACTGCATCGTTACCTACACCACAGAACACACACACACACGTAAGCTTACGCTTAGCAAGTAGGGATTAACAAATACGACTAGATAAAATGCAAGCTACACCACAACACTGAACAAAACAACCAAACAACAAAACGACACGAAATAAAACACAGATTTGCCTGCATCAACGATGCCTTATTCTTTAACACAGCGCGACAACGCAATACCACACCACAACGCCGCCACACAACAGCACAACACATACAGTTTCCACTATTTGCTCATGCACGTTATCGACGGGACGTTAACCCTCTAATGCATCTTGCACTTTAATGACGAGGCGTTCAACTCCCTAGTGCCTACTCTTAGCACATTAACGACGAGACGTTAAACCCTCTAGTGCATCTTGCACTTTAACGACGAGGCGTTCATTTCCCTAGTGCCTACTCTTAGCACATTAACGACGAGACGTTAAACCCTCTAGTGCATCTTGCACTTTAACGACGAGGCGTTCAACTCCCAAGTGCCTACTCTTAGCACATTAACGACGAGACATTAAACCCTCTAGTGCATCTTGCACTTTAACAACGAGGCATTCAACTCCCTAGTGCCTAGCACATTAACGACGAGACGTTAAACCCTTTAATGCTCTTGCACTTTAACGACGAGGCATTTAACTCTCTAGTGCTTTTCTTACACATTTCATGCTACTCACACAACTCTTAAACACCGAACAACAACACAACTATCAAACAATGCCACTTACACAATATTCAAACACCAAACAACAACCAAGAATTTCATCACATAACACTCAAACACCAACTAATAACAACCCAGCAATGTATCAAACAATACTAAAAAACTAACAATACACTATCAAACAATAAATCCTACCATCCCACACAACACTCAAACACCAAACATACTCACACAACACTCAAACACCGATCAACAGCCAAGAATGTCAGTTCCACACTACGTAATACGAAACAACACAACTATCAATGCAACCAAACAAGCAAACAATCTCCTACAAACAACCAAATTAGAACAAAGCAAACAAGCCAGCAAAGAATCTCCTGCCGTTCCGTGGTGTAGGTCCGAAGCCAAACACAAATATTCCACTACTTACCTGGCGTCCTAGCCCGATGAGGATTCTCGGTTACCTGTCCACCTACGGCTCGACCTACGACAAATACCCAAACTTCATTAAACTCAAGGTTACATTCACCAATTACTCTCAAACTACTATTTCTAGCCTAATCCAACTAAAATCTAACTAAACGGGCCACTAATTTAGGTTCGGTAAAAACAGACCCGAAACTTCGAACGTGCATAACTTTCACGTCGGTTATCGGAATCGAACGATTCCAGCGGCCACGTACTCCTCTAATTACCTATTTCAATCTGCCAAAAGGAATTTCAAAATAAACGACCGTAGCTAGGTCAAATCAGGCAAAACCCGAACTGCCCTAACCCAGAAAATTCCCCTTTCCGATTTTCCGTCAATTCTCCCCCAATTCCTTACTAATCAATCCCTCACATACCCAATTAGCATAAACTAACCTAAAATCGAAGTTCCAATTTAGAAAACCTGAAATCCCTAAATTGGAGCCCTCGGTTTTTAGCTCCTCCCGAGCTGCCCGCTGCTCGGCATTCCTTGCCAGCACCGAGCTCAGAAATTTGACTCCGAGAGCAACCAAAAACGGCCGGTGATCGGAGCTCTAGCAGCTCGTCGCCGTCGGCCCTAAACAGAACCGAAACAGGGGAGAAAGATCGGTCTAACCTGTCGGTTCGTGCGCGGAGAGAATAGGGCCCAGCTCGTCGCCGTCATCTGCCCGGAGAACGCCGGAGTCGCCGGTGCTCGGCGCCGAAGATCCCTCGCGTCGCCTCCCTCCCTCTCCCCTGTTCCCCTCTCGGCCGTCGGGTTCGACTAACAACAGAATGCGATTCTGTTGTTTGTTTTGTTTTTTATTTTAATAATAATAATAATAATAATAATTTCTATTAAACATTAACAAATTATCAATTACCGATTTGCCCTCCCGTACTTTCGGCCTCATCGAATTTCGTTAAATCTCGTTATTAATTTAACCTAACCCTCGGCTTAATTTCCCAAGAAATACCCAAACATAATTTAATAAACGTTTAAGTAACTTTTAATTAAAACAACTATTTTATTAATTAATTATAATATCTCTAATTTAATTAATTCTAAATTCGCGGGTGTTACAATCTACCCTCCTTACAAAAATTTTGTCCTCAAAATTTGTGACCTTGTTATCTCTCAATGTACTCATCTCAACTACTCAATACCCTTATACCTTAATTGATCTCTAACCACTTTGACTTCAACCTCCTTTGTAACGACCCCATTCCCAGCAAGATATTGTCCGCTCCGGGGATTGGGCCGCAGCCCAATATCCTCCCCTCACGGCTTTGTTTGGCGAGAGCACTTCCCGGAAGGTCACCCAACCTGAAATTACTCTCGCCGAAGCCCTCTTAACTTCAGAGTTCTTATGGGATCCGTCGTCAATTGAGCTCCAAAACGCGTCTTACTATGTTGGGAGGGTCTCTTTACATATGTTTCATTTCCACATACTTCCCCAAGCGATGTGGGATTGTGACGACCCCCTTTTTACGATCTGTCACCTTCCGGTTCGCCCGCGCAGACGTACCGCCATCCGGGTTCCGGTTCGTGCAGCCATCGTACCATACGTGCACATTCGGGTCATCACAATCACCCCCTCTCAGGGGCCCAACGTCCTCGTTGGCCACATTTCAGGTTCGGTACAGGCTCTGATACCATAAATGTAACACCCCTAAAACTGTACCCGTATTTCCCATATTATTTTTTTTTGTACTTATTTCTTTCCTCTACTTTAATTAAAAGCTTATGCGGAATTTAAACTGTGGTTGAAATCAGAACTGAATCGGAATTAAAGTTGAACCTTAAATGCATTTAAAACAATCCTTTATTAAAACTAAAAAATAACGTTAAAGAAAACTTTAAAACCAATAAAAGGTGGGAGGGCAGAATTGGAACTCTGCCCTCAAACATGTATCAGCGACCGATCTCGAGAGGTGTAGGAAAATAGAAGAGTCTTATAGAGCTTTTTGCGTATTAGGGTTCAGAGAGAATTTCGGCAAAAAGTTCTTCCCTCGAGATACTGTTCTTCCTTTTATACTTTCGTCTGTAATTTGTCTTTCATCTAGAGAGGTCCTTGTCACCGTACGAAAATATGACCGTCGGAGAGCTTTCGTTCACAGAAAAATAGCCGTTTGAATTCTGGAGTCGCTATCGCTCGCGGTCTTTAAAGTCTGGACGATTGAGTCTGTTTTGGCTTTGGACGACTGCGTCTTTCATTGGCGTGGACGACTACGTCTGCTATTGGCGTGGACGACATCGTCTTTCTTTTGAGCGTGGACGACAGAGTCTTTCCTTTGAGTATGGACGACTGCGTCTTTTCTTTCAGCGTAGACGACTGCGTCTTTGGTTTAAGCATGGACGACAACGTCTTTCCTTTGAGCGTGGACGACTGCGTCTTTATTATTTTGTCTTGGCCGTGGACAATTGATTTTGACTGAAGTCACCTGACTTTCACGTGATACTTTGGACGATTGATTCTCACACTTTAACTTTGAACAACAGATTTCGTCTTGACTGTGGACAATTGATTCTGACTACTTTTGGAAGATTGATTTCCACAGACTACTTCGTTTATTTCTGTTTTCTTTCACGTAGACGATTGATTCTACAGACTATTAACACTTAGCCAAAATTGTTAGAAAACATAATACCCTTTTCAAAGGGCATTTCCAGATAAATGCAACAAACATAATAAATCAATTATCCAGTTCGTAAATTTCATATTACTCATGCTCATCAGTTTATATATTTCTTATTAAACTTAATTAACAGTTTACTTGTAACGACCCGAGGAGGATCGTTACGTGTCATGACTTTCCTTTAAACTTATCCGTACTTTTATACCTCTGTAATCGTAGTATACTTTTTTTTTTTATATATATATCAAATCTCATTCTAACTTAACTTAAATTCGCTGAATAACCGCGTTTAGCTTTCACTCCTGCCGATCGCTAAACGACAAACATCTAGTTGTTCTACCGGTCAGCACGTGCATCTCACATGATTCATTAAACATCTATCGGCAGGCACACATATTTGCATCTGCCGACAGTCACGTGCAACTCGTGTGACCAATTAAAACACCGTTCAATTATACAACGGAAGCCACCTACATCTGCCGATGAGAGAACAATAGACGATGCTCTCATCTGCCGATGGCAAATACTCTATATCTGCCGATGACGTGGCATCACATCTTCCGGTAACTTAACTCACTACTCATACCGATCGCCAGATAACAGACATTGTCGTCATCTGCCGATGGCTTAAGACAACTACATCTTCCGATAGATTAACTCACATCATCTGCCGATGACGTGGCACTACATCTTCTGGTAGATTAACTCACATCATCTGCCGATGACGTGGCACTACATCTTCTGGTAAGGCGGAATGACATTTCCATCTTCCGGTATCTTGACCTACTACACATGCCGATCTCTAGGCATATCGTCTGCCGATGACGTCAGCCGGAAGACAAATACTTTTCCTCTTCCGATGACGTCCTCCGGAAGACAGACTTACCCGACTCCCATCACAATCCTCCTGTCGATTTCTACACTTCAAAATAACACATCTCCTGCCGATAGACAAGTACTTTCATCTACCGACTACTAAACATTAACCTAACATCTTCTTCTTCCGGTAGACAAGCAAACTTCATCTACCGATTTCTAAACTCCATAATAACACTCACACCTTCCGATAGACAAATACATTTCGTCTACCGGCAGCACAAACATCATAACTTCAAACTTAATACCGGGACACCAACAGAATAAACCACAGATTCATTAAAACTCATACAGCGGAAGACTTAGTTAAAATCACTCATTCTATATTCTTATAATATACTCATAATCAGTATTCAAGCTAGACAAGTTCAAGCTCTATAATCATAAGTAACATCATCCTACTTAAACTTTTATGTTCATAGTTATCATTAAAACCTTAAGAGTAAAACCAGAGGGTCATAATCGCCATCCAGCCACAGATTTCACACTGATCACCTCTAGCAACCGAGCTTAGACATTTTCATCAACTTTGAATTCCTCACCTGATATTTCTTCACCTACATCATAAGGTGTAACTGTAAGCCTAAGGCTTAGTAAGGAATGCAAACTATTATGAGTTCATGAATGCATAACTTGGAGAAAAACATGCTCATAAGTCTTTTCTTTTCACGTGCTTGTTCTTAATCATCATTCATAATCGTATCTCGTATTCATTGTTCATAATCATCATTCGTAGACATGCTCATATTCATCATTCCTTTCATCATTCATATTCTTCATTACATTATGTGGTTTAAGGGAGGATTTGTGCCGGTAAAGGGGGTTCGACAGTGAGTTTGATCATGGTCCCTACTGCGGGTCGTATTCATATGTCCTACTGCGGACTGTGACATACGCCGAACCACCCCCAACCCTCACTTAACCACGTTGCATAAGTTTTATCTTCTTATTTTATTCATGAGAAAACATATTTCAAAACATTTTCATATGCTTGAGAAGTAAAACATGATGCATAACATAAATGCACTTAATCATCGAACTAAGACAGGGGAGAACATCAGAATAACATAACCATATCCATCGAAATTTCATCAAACATATAGAAGACAACGTTCACTAAATCTAACATAGTCCTTTGATGTAGGGCCCTATTGGCCGGAAACTTAGTACATTCACTTACCTGGATCCTTAGCAACTTGAATCACTTTCTCTTCAACTTCTTCACCTAAAACATTCCACATTATAGTAGTTAAAATCAAGTCCTAAAAGTTCTAATCGAAAGTCATCCTAGAATCTAGCAGCTAAGGTTCTCTGTGCAGTCTGAAATCCAAAACCGAAACAGCTAGATATAGCTATCGATTAAACGGGGTCGGTTATATAAAAGGTCCAGAATCGATTTAAGGGTGACATTACCAAATGAAGATAAAGAACGATAACCAACTGACTCAGCCATTGAAGAGCCCGAAAGTACAAGTTCAACTGAAAACAGAGTTCTAAATGACTACCCGGCATCTACATTGTCAAAATCTTACCTAGAATGCGGGTTATCGGAGTGGAGGCTGAAAAACCAGTTGCTGGGGAGGAAGAAGGCTCCAGAGAAGAAGGGAGTCGCCGAGAGGAAATGTCGGCTGCAGTGAGGTTTAAATGAGATTTAAGGTTTCCATTTTCTATTTATACCTAATCCTTCAATCTTTATTACAAAATTGCCACTCAACCTAGTTTTACTCAACTTGTAATGAATTTGCCTCAACATTAAATTTAATCATAAAGGTTAAATAAAGGGTAACAATTAGAATGGTCAGAAAAATTCACCTGGCCGAAATGTCGGGTGTTACACGCCTAATCGTCTATCCGTTACATTTCTATCATATGTGATCCCTATCGCTAACTTACTATACTTCCTAACATAATTCAAGCGGCAAGGTTTTTCTCTACCTAATCAAGGCATCTAAGTTTCTAATCGCACCTTTAGGTTTTTAGGTTTTTAGCTCCATATTCCTAGGTTACGTAACGCCAAAAGTTCCGCATGTCTACTACTTAACCTATCTAATTTTAGTAAATCTTCTTCCTATACTGTGCCAGTCGTACTCTTCTCATGTATTCGCTCTCGTCCTTAATTGAGTCATCTACAGGGGTTGACTACACTTTGATCTCTAAATTTATAATCAGTCTAACTACGTACTCTAACACTCAACCACTCATGTATTCATTGAATACAGTCCTATGTTTGATTTCTCACTTTCCTAATTAGGTATCTCCATCATTTACTCCACAACTAATCCTCATTACCACATTCACGACTCGACTCTTACTCTCCATAATTCTACTCTCTCTACTTCTTAACCCTCAATAGTCCCTACTAATGTTAACCACACTTTATTTGACAATCAATCAACTTAACAATTTACTTAAGCTAGACACCCAAACATAGTCAACATCTAAATACTCCCCAAGAATTTGTTAACATGGGTCCTAATTCTATCCATCACAATTTTATCTCTCCTAAGCTATCTCCTGAAGAGTAAAATCCTAGGCGTACCATTCTTAAACCCCTCTAATTTAATTCTTCACTCTAGCTTTTTCTTGAGATCAATTTGTCTAATTCTTTATTTCACTGTTTCTAATAAAATTCCTAGCTATTCGAACTAACGATTTACTACGTCTATAAATTGGTTTAAGCGATCCACCAAAGTTGTCTCGATACACTCAGAAGTTTCTAGTCCATTACAATCATAAAAAAAACAAGGGTTAAACCAAACTAATCTAATCTTAGATATAAACTAACTAAAAGTAAATAAATACTTATAGTCGATGAAGCACGTTGCATGGCGGCCGGCATTGTCGGGTAATCATTTGAACGACACGACCATTTATGCTCTGATACCATCTTGTAACGCCCCCGAACCCACCCTGGCTCGGAGCGCTACTTTGCTAACCGATCTCACGTTAAAACATAAACTCCCAAACATAAAAGAAACTTACACAGCTGAGTTTAAAACTAAACTCCCTAAACTCTCTTCCTTCATACATAGCTGCCTAGACTCATCAATTCCCTTACCCCTAACCTTTTAGCACCACGGCGTCCTTCCCAAAAATTTCGGCAAAGTAACGCCTGAAAATGGCGCCTCCAAAATGCTAGGTACCTGCATAAACTCAATCCTCAACCAAGCCAGAATATTCCTAACCATCTATCCACTCAACAATTAAATATATAAAACCTCTAAATAACAGTAAAGAGGGTACGAGCATTCCTAAGTAAAGGAAGTCCACAATATAGGGCGACATATCACCCTTACTAACTATATACAACAAATACAATTAGTTACACATTCCCACCATTAAGCCCCACATCTCCCGAAGACCATGGTCGAGGCGCCCCGACAACTGCCCGCACCGGCATACTCCGTGAATCTCCGACTGCCCCAACTCCTTGGTTCACTCGCTTAGCTCACCTGTAACTGCATCGTTACCTACACCACAGAACACACACACACACGTAAGCTTACGCTTAGCAAGTAGGGATTAACAAATACGACTAGATAAAATGCAAGCTACACCACAACACTGAACAAAACAACCAAACAACACAACGACACGAAATAAAACACAGATTTGCCTGCATCAACGATGCCTTACTCTTTAACACAGCGCGACAACGCAACACCACACCACAACGCCACCACACAACAACACAACACATACAGTTCACTATTTGCTCATGCACGTTATCGACGGGACGTTAACCCTCTAATGCATCTTGCACTTTAACGACGAGGTGTTCAACTCCCTAGTGCCTACTCTTAGGACATTAATGACGAGACGTTAAACCCTCTAGTGCATCTTGCACTTTAACGACGAGGTGTTCAACTCCCTAGTCCCTACTATTAGCACATTAACGACGAGACGTTAAACCCTCTAGTGCATCTTGCACTTTAACGACGAGGCGTTCAACTCCCTAGTGCCTACTCTTTGCACATTAACGACGAGACGTTAAACCCTCTAGTGCATCTTGCACTTTAACAACGAGGCGTTCAACTCCCTAGTGCCTAGCATATTAACGACGAGACGTTAAACCCTCTAATGCTCTTGCACTTTAACGACGAGGCATTTAACTCTCTAGTGCTTTTCTTACACATTTCATGCTACTCAGACAACTCTTAAACACCGAACAACAACACAACTATCAAACAATGCCACTCACACAATATTCAAACACCAAACAACAACCAAGAATTTCATCACATAACACTCAAACACCAACTAATAACAACCCAGCAATGTATCAAACAATACTCAAACACTAACAATACACTATCAAACAATAAATCCTACCGTCCCACACAACACTCAAACACCAAACATACTCACACAACACTCAAACACCAAACATACTCACACAACACTCAAACACCGATCAACAGCCAAGAATGTCAGTTCCACACTACGTAATACGAAACAACACAACTATCAATGCAACCAAACAAGCAAACAATCTCCTACAAACAACCAAATTAGAACAAAGCAAACAAGCCAGCAAAGAATCTCCTACCGTTCTGTGGTGTAGGCCCGAAGGCAAAAACAAATATTCCACTACTTACCTGGCGTCCTAGCCCGATGAGGATTCTCGGTTACCTGTCCACCTACGGCTCGACCTACGAAAAATACCCAAACTTCATTAAACTCAAGGTTACATTCACCAATTACTCTCAAACTACTATTTCTAGCCTAATCCAACTAAAATCTAACTAAACGGGCCACTAATTTAGGGTCGGTAAAAACCGACCCGAAACTTCGAACGTGCATAACTTTCACGTCGGTTATCAGAATCAAACGATTCCAGCGGCCATGTACTCCTCTAATTACCTATTTCAATCTGCCAAAAGGAATTTCAAAATAAACGACCGTAGCTAGGTCAAATGAGGCAAAACCCGAAGTGCCCTAAACCGGAAAATTCCCCTTTCTGATTTTCCATCAATTCTCCCACAATTCCTTACTAATCAATCCCTCACATACCCAATTAGCATAAACTAACCTAAAAACAAAGTTCCAATTCAGAAAACCTTAAATCCCAAAATTGGAGCCCTCGGTTTTTAGCTCCTCCCGAGCTGCCCACTGCTCGGCATTCCTTGCCATCACCGAGCTCAGAAATTCGACGCCGAGAGCAACCAAAAACGGCCGGTGATCGGTGCTCTAGCAGTCGTCGCCGTCGGCCCTAAACAGAACCGAAACAGGGGAGAAAGATCGGTCTAACCTGTCGGTTCGTGCGCAGAGAGAACCGGGCCCAGCTCGTCGCCGTCGTCTTGTCGGAGAACGCCGGAGTCACCGGTGCTCAGCGCCGAAGATCCCTCGTGTAACGCCCGACATTTCGGCCAGGTGATTTTCTGACCATTCTCATTGTTACCCTTTATTTAACCTTTATGATTAAATTTAATGTGGAGGCAAATTCATTACAAGTTGAGTAAAACTAGGTTGAGTGGCAATTTTGTAATAAAGACTGAAGGATTAGGTATAAATAGAAAATGGAAACCTTAAATCTCATTTAAACCTCACTGCAGCCGACATTTCCTCTCGGCGACTCCCTTCTTCTCTGGAACTTTCTTCCTCCCCAGCAACTGGTTTTTCAGCCTCTACTCCGGTAACCCGCATTCTAGGTAAGATTTTGACAATGTAGATGCCGGGTAGTCATTTAGAACTCTGTTTTCAGTTGAACTTGTACTTTCGAGTTCTTCAATGGCTAAGTCAGTTGGTTATCGTTCCTTATCTTCATTTGGTAATGCCACCTTTAAATCGATTCTGGACCTTTTATATAACCGACCCCGTTTAATCGATAGCTATATCTAGCTGTTTCGGTTTTGGATTTCAGACTGCACAGAGAACCTTAGCTGCTAGATTCTAGGATGACTTTCGATTAGAACTTTTAGGACTTGATTTTAACTACTATAATGTGGAATGTTTTAGGTGAAGAAGTTGAAGAGAAAGTGATTCAAGTTGCTAAGGATCCAGGTAAGTGAATGTACTAAGTTTCCGGCCAATAGGGCCCTACATCAAAGGACTATGTTAGATTTAGTGAACGTTGTCTTCTATATGTTTGATGAAATGTCGATGGATATGGTTATGTTATTCTGATGTTCTCCCCTGTCTTAGTTCGATGATTAAGTGCATTTATGTTATGCATCATGTTTTACTTCTCAAGCATATGAAAATGTTTTGAAATATGTTTTCTCATGAATAAAATAAGAAGATAAAACTTATGCAACGTGGTTAAGTGAGGGTTGGGGGTGGTTCGGCGTATGTCACAGTCCGCAGTAGGACATATGAATACGACCCGCAGTAGGGACCATGATCAAACTCACTGTCGAACCCCCTTTACCGGCACAAATCCTCCCTTAAACCACATAATGTAATGAAGAATATGAATGATGAAAGGAATGATGAATATGAGCATGTCTACGAATGATGATTATGAACAATGAATACGAGATACGATTATGAATGATGATTAAGAACAAGCACGTGAAAAGAAAAGACTTATGAGCATGTTTTTCTCCAAGTTATGCATTCATGAACTCATAATAGTTTGCATTCCTTACTAAGCCTTAGGCTTACAGTTACACATTACGATGTAGGTGAAGAAATATCAGGTGAGGAATACAAAGTTGAGGATGAAGTTTAAGCTGGTTGCTGGAAGGTGCTCAGGGTGGAAAGTCTGTGGCTGGATGGCGATTATGACCCTCTGGTTTTACTCTTAAGGTTTTAATGATAACTATGAACATAAAAGTTTAAGTAGGATGATGTTACTTATGATTATGGAGCTTGAACTTGTCTAGCTTGAATACTGATTATGAGTATATTATAAGAATATAGAATGAGTGATTTTAACTAAGTCTTCCGCTGTATGAGTTTTAATGAATCTGTGGTTTATTCTGTTGGTGTCCCGGTATTAAGTTTGAAGTTATGATGTTTGTGCTGCCGGTAGACGAAATGTATTTGTCTATCGGAAGGTGTGAGTGTTATTATGGAGTTTAGAAATCGGTAGATGAAGTTTGCTTGTCTACCGGAAGAAGAAGATGTTAGGTTAATGTTTAGTAGTCGGTAGATGAAAGTACTTGTCTATCGGCAGGAGATGTGTTATTTTGAAGTGTAGAAATCGACAGGAGGATTGTGATGGGAGTCGGGTAAGTCTGTCTTCCGGAGGACGTCATCGGAAGAGGAAAAGTATTTGTCTTCCGGCTGACGTCATCAGCAGACGATATGCCTAGAGATCGGCATGTGTAGTAGGTCAAGATATCGGAAGATGGAAATGTCATTCCGCCTTACCAGAAGATGTAGTGCCACGTCATCGGCAGATGATGTGAGTTAATCTACCAGAAGATGTAGTGCCACGTCATCGGCAGATGATGTGAGTTAATCTATCGGAAGATGTAGTATAAATGCCATCGGCAGATGTTGTGTGTTGCCATCGGCAGATGGAGTGCCACGTCATCGGCAGATGATGTGAGTTAATCTATCGGAAGATGTAGTATAAATGCCATCGGCAGATGTTGTGTGTTGCCATCGGCAGATGGAGTGCCTTGTCATCGGTAGATAAGTCAGTCTTTTGTCGTTGTAATTGAGTGATGATTTAATTGGTCACGCGTGATGCACGTGACCGCCGGCAGATGCAAATATGTGTGCCTGCCGATAGATGTCTAATGAATCATGTGAGATGCACGTGCAGGCCGGTAGAACAACTGGATGTTTGTCGTTTAGCGACCGGCAGGAGTGAAAGCTAAATGTGGTTGTTCAACGAACTTAAGTTAAGTTAGAATGAGATTTGATATATATATAAAAAAAATATATACACCGATTACAGAGGTATAAAAGTACGGATAAGTTTAAAGGAAAGTCATGACATGTGACGATCCTCCTCGGGTCGTTACAATTATGGTATCAAAGCTAAACCAGGTTCTAAAATCGGTTCTGTAGACTGCCTTCCAGCACAGATTGCCACCTGAGTACTCTCCAACAACTGTAAGTGTTTACGATTCTAGTGATGTCATTATGTTAAGATGTGTTTCTATTATTGTTTAGGAATCTCAAGATGGTAAGAGGTCAACAGAGGGAAGACAACGTGGATAGTACCACCGTTGCTCAGCTAATAGAATTAGTTAATCGCCAATCACGACAAATAGAGCAACTAGTGATTACTAGAGAAGAGCTTGGGAACTCCAGCTCTAATGTAACTCATGATCATGGGGGTGAGCGCTTCCACAGGCTCAGACCCCCGACATTCAATGGCCAAGTTTCTGACCCTATTTATGCTGAGGAATGGATCCGAAAAGTAGAGGACATGTTTAAGTATGCGAAAGTTGATGAAGGAGATAGAGTCACCTATGCTGTCTATCATTTGGAGCTGAATGCAAGGCATTGGTGGGATTCTCTTCAGAGCACTGTTAATGCAGAGACTATGACTTGGGATATGTTTAAGACTGCCTTCTTTGACAAGTACTTCAATAGGACCGTTCAGGCCAGCAAGAAGAAAGAATTCATGAACCTGCGGCAAACTGGCTCTGTGACGGATTATATATGCAAATTCGATGCTTTGTCACGGTTTGCTCCCCGACTGGTTGAGAATGATGAAGACAAGATTTACCAATTTGTTCAAGGACTGAAGCCGAGTTTGTATGTGAAGGTAAAGACTTCTGGGATACACAATATACCTTATGGCGAAGTGACGGCTAAGGCCCTGGAATTGGAGGAGGCTGAGATGACAGCTTATGCACAGCGTGAACAGCCAAGGAAGTTCACTAAGGAGACTCAACCACCACCACGGCAGAACAAGGGATGGCAACCCCAGCAGAACAGAAACCAGCAACAACAACAGCAAGGTGTTAAGAGATCCTTCAATCCAAGTGATGACCAAGGAAGAGGAAAGCGACCTTCGGCTCCCCTATGTTCCAACTGTCAGAAGAATCACCATGGGGAGTGCAAGCTGCACTCTGGCCGTTGCTATAGATGCGACAAGGTTGGACACATAGCCAGAGACTGCCCGATGCCATCAGACCCGAATCGAATTAGAGTTGCACCAAGAGTCTATGCTATGATGGAGGATGAAGATGTTGAACCACACACGGTCATATCAGGTACCATTATGGTTTGTGGTTTTTCTGCTTATACACTTATTGATACGGGAGCCACACACTCATTCATAGCAACCCTGTTTGTGTGTAAACATAAGTTAGAACTTTCGCCAGTTGATAAACCGTATAGAGTTATGTTACCATCAGGGAAGTCTTTACATTCTGAGCAAATGTTGAAGGGTGATGTTTTGTCCTTAGGAGATAAGGAGCTATATGTAGAACTGATTATGATTGACATGAAAGGATATGAGATTATTTTAGGAATGGATTGGTTATTTAGGCATTATGCCACGATTAGTTGTAGGTCTGGCCTAGTTGATTTCCGACCCCCAAATGGAGATCGGTATACCTTCCAAGCTATTCCAAAGATGAGTAAGATACCAATCATATCCTCACTAGTGACTCAACGGTTACTGAAGAGTGGTTGCTTGAGTTACCTAGCTAACATAATGGATGTCCGAGTAAAGAATAAAGTGGAATTACAAGGTATTCCTACCGTACGAGAGTTTCCTGAAGCATTCTTGGACGACTTACCGGGACTACCACCCGATAGAGAGATAGAATTTGTGATTGATACATACCCCGAGGCATTACCTGTGTCTAAGAACCCTTATCGAATGGCACCTGTTGAGTTGAAAGAATTAAAGGTCCAACTACAGGAATTAGTTGACAAGGGATTTATACGTTCTAGTAGTTCTCCCTGGGGCGCACCTGTCCTTTTCGTTAAGAAGAAAGATGGTTCTCTTAGAATGTGTATAGACTACAGAGAACTAAATAAGCTGACAGTCAAGAATAAATATCCTTTACCCCGGATTGATGACCTGTTTGACCAACTACAAGGAGCTAAGGTATTCTCAAAGATTGACTTACGTTCGGGTTATTACCAACTGAAAGTTAAGGAAGGAGATATACCAAAGACAGCCTTCAGAACCCGCTACGGACACTATGAATTTCTTGTAATGTCATTTGGACTGACTAACGCGCCTGCAGCTTTCATGGACTTGATGAACCGAGTGTTTCGTGAGTACCTGGATAAGTTTGTAATTGTGTTTATAGATGACATTTTAATATACTCACAGACTGAAACCGACCATGCAGAACATTTGAGAATAGTATTATCAACCTTAAAACAGCAGCAGCTTTATGCCAAATTGTCCAAATGTGAATTTTGGCTGGATAAGGTCAACTTTTTAGGTCATGTCATTTCTGCTGAGGGCATATCAGTAGATCCAACTAAGGTTCAGGCCGTTAAGGATTGGCCACAGCCAAAGAATGTCAGTGAAGTTCGAAGTTTCCTTGGTCTGGCTGGCTACTATAGAAAGTTCATTAAAGGATTCTCTATGATAGCTAAACCTTTGACCAATTTAACCAAGAAGGACCTCAAGTACTTTTGGACCGAAGCTTGTGAAGATAGCTTCCAATCATTGAAACAGAAGTTAACGACAGCCCCGCTATTAACTCTCCCAACTGAAGAAGGAAAATTTAGTGTTTATTGTGACGCATCCAAGATTGGTTTGGGATGTGTTTTGATGCAAGAAGGTAAAGTTGTGGCGTATGCCTCTAGGCAGCTAAAAGGTTATGAACAGAATTACCCCACTCATGATTTAGAGCTAGCTGCAGTTGTTTTTGCTTTAAAAATTTGGAGGCACTACTTGTATGGACAACAGTGCGATGTATTTTCTGACCACAGGAGTTTAAAGTATCTTTTCACCCAAAAGGAATTAAACATGAGACAAAGACGTTGGTTAGAATTTGTTAAGGACTATGACTTTGAAATCAAGTACCACCCGGTAAGGCTAATGCTGTAGCCGATGCCTTGAGCAGGATGTCAAAGACAATGCAACCCGCAGTGTCAGTTTTGTCCGCACCCTTGAGGACTGAAGTTCAGAAGTTTGAATTGGAACTAGTTCCAGAGTTGTCAGCCTTACTAGCCGATGTTACTATTAGACCAACTATCATAGAAAGAATTAAGGAGGCACAACAGAAAGATTCAAAGGAAAATAGTAGTATGGTGTGTAAGCAGAAGGATGTCTCCTCGGAGTTCAGTCTTACCAAGGATGGTATTCTGATGTTTAGGAATAGGTGGTATATTCCGGATGATAAGGAATTACGTAAGTCGATTTTGGCCGAGGCTCACTCGTCTTCCTTTTCTGTACACCCTGGTAGTACTAAGATGTATCGAGATTTAAGATTACATTATTGGTGGCCGAATATGAAGAGGGATGTTGCCATGTGTGTAGAGTCATGCTTAGTATGTCAGCAAGTTAAAGCAGAGCACCAACGACCAGGAGGTACCCTTCAACCTCTACCTATTCCCGAATGGAAATGGGAACACATAGCTATGGATTTCATTGTAGGATTACCTAAGTCAACTAAGGGACATGATAGTATTTGGGTAGTGATTGATAGACTGTCGAAATCGGCTCATTTCTTACCTGTCAAGACAACCTACACGATGGATCAACTTGCTAACCTTTATGTCCAAGAAATTATCAGGTTGCATGGGATTCCCGTATCCATAGTCTCTGATCGTGACCCTAGATTCACCTCCCGATTCTGGAAAAGTTTACAAGGTACCTTAGGCACAAAGTTATCCTTCAGCACCGCTTTTCACCCGCAGACAGATGGACAATCCGAGAGAACCATTCAGATACTCGAGGATATGTTAAGGGCATGTGTTCTAGACTTTCAGGCATCTTGGAGTAGACACCTACCTCTGATTGAGTTTTCTTACAACAACAGTTATCAGTCCACAATTGGTATGGCACCCTATGAAGCTTTGTATGGTAGGAAATGCTGGTCACCCTTGTACTGGGATGAAGTTGGTGAAGCGAAGCTATTGGGCCCTGAGATTCTACAACAGATGTCAGATAAGATTACGGTCATTAGGAAAAGGATGTTAACTGCACAAAGTCGACAGAAGAGTTATGCGGACCAAAGAAGAAGAGATCTTGAGTTTTCTGTTGGTGATGAAGTTTTCCTGAAGATTTCACCATTTAGAGGAGTCTTAAGATTTGGTAAGAAGGGAAAGCTTAATCCACGATTCGTTGGACCATTCCCTGTCTTAGCAAGAATTGGCAGTACAGCCTATAGGTTACTTTTGCCTCCATCTTTGGAAAAGGTTCACAATGTCTTTCATGTGTCTATGCTAAGGAAATGCATACGTGATCCGACTCAAGTTGTTAAACCAATGGAAATTGAAGTTGAGCCTAATTTGGTGTATGAAGAGAAACCAGTACAAATTTTGGATTCTGCAGTGAAGACTCTAAGGAATAAGGAAATCTTGTTGGTTAAGGTTTTGTGGAAGAATCATGGTATTGAAGAAGCTACATGGGAACTGCAGCAGGATATGTTGGACAAGTATCCAGAACTCTTTGCTTGACCAATTTTCGGGGACGAAAATTTTGTTTAAGGAGGGGTGGATGTAACGCCCGACATTTCGGCCAGGTGATTTTCTGACCATTCTCATTGTTACCCTTTATTTAACCTTTATGATTAAATTTAATGTTGAGGCAAATTCATTACAAGTTGAGTAAAACTAGGTTGAGTGGCAATTTTGTAATAAAGACTGAAGGATTAGGTATAAATAGAAAATGGAAACCTTAAATCTCATTTAAACCTCACTGCAGCCGACATTTCCTCTCGGCGACTCCCTTCTTCTCTGGAACTTTCTTCCTCCCCAGCAACTGGTTTTTCAGCCTCTACTCCGGTAACCCGCATTCTAGGTAAGATTTTGACAATGTAGATGCCGGGTAGTCATTTAGAACTCTGTTTTCAGTTGAACTTGTACTTTCGAGTTCTTCAATGGCTAAGTCAGTTGGTTATCGTTCCTTATCTTCATTTGGTAATGCCACCTTTAAATCGATTCTGGACCTTTTATATAACCGACCCCGTTTAATCGATAGCTATATCTAGCTGTTTCGGTTTTGGATTTCAGACTGCACAGAGAACCTTAGCTGCTAGATTCTAGGATGACTTTCGATTAGAACTTTTAGGACTTGATTTTAACTACTATAATGTGGAATGTTTTAGGTGAAGAAGTTGAAGAGAAAGTGATTCAAGTTGCTAAGGATCCAGGTAAGTGAATGTACTAAGTTTCCGGCCAATAGGGCCCTACATCAAAGGACTATGTTAGATTTAGTGAACGTTGTCTTCTATATGTTTGATGAAATGTCGATGGATATGGTTATGTTATTCTGATGTTCTCCCCTGTCTTAGTTCGATGATTAAGTGCATTTATGTTATGCATCATGTTTTACTTCTCAAGCATATGAAAATGTTTTGAAATATGTTTTCTCATGAATAAAATAAGAAGATAAAACTTATGCAACGTGGTTAAGTGAGGGTTGGGGGTGGTTCGGCGTATGTCACAGTCCGCAGTAGGACATATGAATACGACCCGCAGTAGGGACCATGATCAAACTCACTGTCGAACCCCCTTTACCGGCACAAATCCTCCCTTAAACCACATAATGTAATGAAGAATATGAATGATGAAAGGAATGATGAATATGAGCATGTCTACGAATGATGATTATGAACAATGAATACGAGATACGATTATGAATGATGATTAAGAACAAGTACGTGAAAAGAAAAGACTTATGAGCATGTTTTTCTCCAAGTTATGCATTCATGAACTCATAATAGTTTGCATTCCTTACTAAGCCTTAGGCTTACAGTTACACCTTACGATGTAGGTGAAGAAATATCAGGTGAGGAATACAAAGTTGAGGATGAAGTTTAAGCTGGTTGCTGGAAGGTGCTCAGGGTGGAAAGTCTGTGGCTGGATGGCGATTATGACCCTCTGGTTTTACTCTTAAGGTTTTAATGATAACTATGAACATAAAAGTTTAAGTAGGATGATGTTACTTATGATTATGGAGCTTGAACTTGTCTAGCTTGAATACTGATTATGAGTATATTATAAGAATATAGAATGAGTGATTTTAACTAAGTCTTCCGCTGTATGAGTTTTAATGAATCTGTGGTTTATTCTGTTGGTGTCCCGGTATTAAGTTTGAAGTTATGATGTTTGTGCTGCCGGTAGACGAAATGTATTTGTCTATCGGAAGGTGTGAGTGTTATTATGGAGTTTAGAAATCGGTAGATGAAGTTTGCTTGTCTACCGGAAGAAGAAGATGTTAGGTTAATGTTTAGTAGTCGGTAGATGAAAGTACTTGTCTATCGGCAGGAGATGTGTTATTTTGAAGTGTAGAAATCGACAGGAGGATTGTGATGGGAGTCGGGTAAGTCTGTCTTCCGGAGGACGTCATCGGAAGAGGAAAAGTATTTGTCTTCCGGCTGACGTCATCAGCAGACGATATGCCTAGAGATCGGCATGTGTAGTAGGTCAAGATATCGGAAGATGGAAATGTCATTCCGCCTTACCAGAAGATGTAGTGCCACGTCATCGGCAGATGATGTGAGTTAATCTACCAGAAGATGTAGTGCCACGTCATCGGCAGATGATGTGAGTTAATCTATCGGAAGATGTAGTATAAATGCCATCGGCAGATGTTGTGTGTTGCCATCGGCAGATGGAGTGCCACGTCATCGGCAGATGATGTGAGTTAATCTATCGGAAGATGTAGTATAAATGCCATCGGCAGATGTTGTGTGTTGCCATCGGCAGATGGAGTCCGTCGGCAGATGCAAATATGTGTGCCTGCCGATAGATGTCTAATGAATCATGTGAGATGCACGTGCAGGCCGGTAGAACAACTGGATGTTTGTCGTTTAGCGACCGGCAGGAGTGAAAGCTAAATGTGGTTGTTCAGCGAACTTAAGTTAAGTTAGAATGAGATTTGATATATATAAAAAAAAATATATACACCGATTACAGAGGTATAAAAGTACAGATAAGTTTAAAGGAAAGTCATGACACGTGACGATCCTCCTCGGGTCGTTACAATTATGGTATCAAAGCTAAACCAGGTTCTAAAATCGGTTCTGTAGACTGCCTTCCAGCACAGATTGCCACCTGAGTACCTCTCCAACAACTGTAAGTGTTTACGATTCTAGTGATGTCATTATGTTAAGATGTGTTTCTATTATTGTTTAGGAATCTCAAGATGGTAAGAGGTCAACAGAGGGAAGACAACGTGGATAGTACACCGTTGCTCAGCTAATAGAATTAGTTAATCGCCAATCACGACAAATAGAGCAACTAGTGATCTTGTCATCGGTAGATAAGTCAGTCTTTTGTCGTTGTAATGAGTGATGATTTAATTGGTCACGCGTGATGCACGTGACCGCCGGCAGATGCAATATGTGTGCCTGCCGATAGATGTCTAATGAATCATGTGAGATGCACGTGCAGGCCGGTAGAACAACTGGATGTTTGTCGTTTAGCGACCGGCAGGAGTGAAAGCTAAATGTGGTTGTTCAACGAACTTAAGTTAAGTTAGAATGAGATTTGATATATATATAAAAAAATATATACACCGATTACAGAGGTATAAAGTACGGATAAGTTTAAAGGAAAGTCATGACATGTGACGATCCTCCTGGTCGTTACAATATGAGAGAAGAGCTTGGGAACTCCAGCTCTAATGTAACTCATGATCATGGGGGTGAGCGCTTCCACAGGCTCAGACCCCCGACATTCAATGGCCAAGTTTCTGACCCTATTTATGCTGAGGAATGGATCCGAAAAGTAGAGGACATGTTTAAGTATGCGAAAGTTGATGAAGGAGATAGAGTCACCTATGCTGTCTATCATTTGGAGCTGAATGCAAGGCATTGGTGGGATTCTCTTCAGAGCACTGTTAATGCAGAGACTATGACTTGGGATATGTTTAAGACTGCCTTCTTTGACAAGTACTTCAATAGGACCGTTCAGGCCAGCAAGAAGAAAGAATTCATGAACCTGCGGCAAACTGGCTCTGTGACGGATTATATATGCAAATTCGATGCTTTGTCACGGTTTGCTCCCCGACTGGTTGAGAATGATGAAGACAAGATTTACCAATTTGTTCAAGGACTGAAGCCGAGTTTGTATGTGAAGGTAAAGACTTCTGGGATACACAATATACCTTATGGCGAAGTGACGGCTAAGGCCCTGGAATTGGAGGAGGCTGAGATGACAGCTTATGCACAGCGTGAACAGCCAAGGAAGTTCACTAAGGAGACTCAACCACCACCACGGCAGAACAAGGGATGGCAACCCCAGCAGAACAGAAACCAGCAACAACAACAGCAAGGTGTTAAGAGATCCTTCAATCCAAGTGATGACCAAGGAAGAGGAAAGCGACCTTCGGCTCCCCTATGTTCCAACTGTCAGAAGAATCACCATGGGGAGTGCAAGCTGCACTCTGGCCGTTGCTATAGATGCGACAAGGTTGGACACATAGCCAGAGACTGCCCGATGCCATCAGACCCGAATCGAATTAGAGTTGCACCAAGAGTCTATGCTATGATGGAGGATGAAGATGTTGAACCACACACGGTCATATCAGGTACCATTATGGTTTGTGGTTTTTCTGCTTATACACTTATTGATACGGGAGCCACACACTCATTCATAGCAACCCTGTTTGTGTGTAAACATAAGTTAGAACTTTCGCCAGTTGATAAACCGTATAGAGTTATGTTACCATCAGGGAAGTCTTTACATTCTGAGCAAATGTTGAAGGGTGATGTTTTGTCCTTAGGAGATAAGGAGCTATATGTAGAACTGATTATGATTGACATGAAAGGATATGAGATTATTTTAGGAATGGATTGGTTATTTAGGCATTATGCCACGATTAGTTGTAGGTCTGGCCTAGTTGATTTCCGACCCCCAAATGGAGATCGGTATACCTTCCAAGCTATTCCAAAGATGAGTAAGATACCAATCATATCCTCACTAGTGACTCAACGGTTACTGAAGAGTGGTTGCTTGAGTTACCTAGCTAACATAATGGATGTCCGAGTAAAGAATAAAGTGGAATTACAAGGTATTCCTACCGTACGAGAGTTTCCTGAAGCATTCTTGGACGACTTACCGGGACTACCACCCGATAGAGAGATAGAATTTGTGATTGATACATACCCCGAGGCATTACCTGTGTCTAAGAACCCTTATCGAATGGCACCTGTTGAGTTGAAAGAATTAAAGGTCCAACTACAGGAATTAGTTGACAAGGGATTTATACGTTCTAGTAGTTCTCCCTGGGGCGCACCTGTCCTTTTCGTTAAGAAGAAAGATGGTTCTCTTAGAATGTGTATAGACTACAGAGAACTAAATAAGCTGACAGTCAAGAATAAATATCCTTTACCCCGGATTGATGACCTGTTTGACCAACTACAAGGAGCTAAGGTATTCTCAAAGATTGACTTACGTTCGGGTTATTACCAACTGAAAGTTAAGGAAGGAGATATACCAAAGACAGCCTTCAGAACCCGCTACGGACACTATGAATTTCTTGTAATGTCATTTGGACTGACTAACGCGCCTGCAGCTTTCATGGACTTGATGAACCGAGTGTTTCGTGAGTACCTGGATAAGTTTGTAATTGTGTTTATAGATGACATTTTAATATACTCACAGACTGAAACCGACCATGCAGAACATTTGAGAATAGTATTATCAACCTTAAAACAGCAGCAGCTTTATGCCAAATTGTCCAAATGTGAATTTTGGCTGGATAAGGTCAACTTTTTAGGTCATGTCATTTCTGCTGAGGGCATATCAGTAGATCCAACTAAGGTTCAGGCCGTTAAGGATTGGCCACAGCCAAAGAATGTCAGTGAAGTTCGAAGTTTCCTTGGTCTGGCTGGCTACTATAGAAAGTTCATTAAAGGATTCTCTATGATAGCTAAACCTTTGACCAATTTAACCAAGAAGGACCTCAAGTACTTTTGGACCGAAGCTTGTGAAGATAGCTTCCAATCATTGAAACAGAAGTTAACGACAGCCCCGCTATTAACTCTCCCAACTGAAGAAGGAAAATTTAGTGTTTATTGTGACGCATCCAAGATTGGTTTGGGATGTGTTTTGATGCAAGAAGGTAAAGTTGTGGCGTATGCCTCTAGGCAGCTAAAAGGTTATGAACAGAATTACCCCACTCATGATTTAGAGCTAGCTGCAGTTGTTTTTGCTTTAAAAATTTGGAGGCACTACTTGTATGGACAACAGTGCGATGTATTTTCTGACCACAGGAGTTTAAAGTATCTTTTCACCCAAAAGGAATTAAACATGAGACAAAGACGTTTGTTAGAATTTGTTAAGGACTATGACTTTGAAATCAAGTACCACCCGGGTAAGGCTAATGCTGTAGCCGATGCCTTGAGCAGGATGTCAAAGACAATGCAACCCGCAGTGTCAGTTTTGTCCGCACCCTTGAGGACTGAAGTTCAGAAGTTTGAATTGGAACTAGTTCCAGAGTTGTCAGCCTTACTAGCCGATGTTACTATTAGACCAACTATCATAGAAAGAATTAAGGAGGCACAACAGAAAGATTCAAAGGAAAATAGTAGTATGGTGTGTAAGCAGAAGGATGTCTCCTCGGAGTTCAGTCTTACCAAGGATGGTATTCTGATGTTTAGGAATAGGTGGTATATTCCGGATGATAAGGAATTACGTAAGTCGATTTTGGCCGAGGCTCACTCGTCTTCCTTTTCTGTACATCCTGGTAGTACTAAGATGTATCGAGATTTAAGATTACATTATTGGTGGCCGAATATGAAGAGGGATGTTGCCATGTGTGTAGAGTCATGCTTAGTATGTCAGCAAGTTAAAGCAGAGCACCAACGACCAGGAGGTACCCTTCAACCTCTACCTATTCCCGAATGGAAATGGGAACACATAGCTATGGATTTCATTGTAGGATTACCTAAGTCAACTAAGGGACATGATAGTATTTGGGTAGTGATTGATAGACTGTCGAAATCGGCTCATTTCTTACCTGTCAAGACAACCTACACGATGGATCAACTTGCTAACCTTTATGTCCAAGAAATTATCAGGTTGCATGGGATTCCCGTATCCATAGTCTCTGATCGTGACCCTAGATTCACCTCCCGATTCTGGAAAAGTTTACAAGGTACCTTAGGCACAAAGTTATCCTTCAGCACCGCTTTTCACCCGCAGACAGATGGACAATCCGAGAGAACCATTCAGATACTCGAGGATATGTTAAGGGCATGTGTTCTAGACTTTCAGGCATCTTGGAGTAGACACCTACCTCTGATTGAGTTTTCTTACAACAACAGTTATCAGTCCACAATTGGTATGGCACCCTATGAAGCTTTGTATGGTAGGAAATGCTAGGTCACCCTTGTACTGGGATGAAGTTGGTGAAGCGAAGCTATTGGGCCCTGAGATTCTACAACAGATGTCAGATAAGATTACGGTCATTAGGAAAAGGATGTTAACTGCACAAAGTCGACAGAAGAGTTATGCGGACCAAAGAAGAAGAGATCTTGAGTTTTCTGTTGGTGATGAAGTTTTCCTGAAGATTTCACCATTTAGAGGAGTCTTAAGATTTGGTAAGAAGGGAAAGCTTAATCCACGATTCGTTGGACCATTCCCTGTCTTAGCAAGAATTGGCAGTACAGCCTATAGGTTACTTTTGCCTCCATCTTTGGAAAATGTTCACAATGTCTTTCATGTGTCTATGCTAAGGAAATGCATACGTGATCCGACTCAAGTTGTTAAACCAATGGAAATTGAAGTTGAGCCTAATTTGGTGTATGAAGAGAAACCAGTACAAATTTTGGATTCTGCAGTGAAGACTCTAAGGAATAAGGAAATCTTGTTGGTTAAGGTTTTGTGGAAGAATCATGGTATTGAAGAAGCTACATGGGAACTGCAGCAGGATATGTTGGACAAGTATCCAGAACTCTTTGCTTGACCAATTTTCGGGGACGAAAATTTTGTTTAAGGAGGGGTGGATGTAACGCCCGACATTTCGGCCAGGTGATTTTCTGACCATTCTCATTGTTACCCTTTATTTAACCTTTATGATTAAATTTAATGTTGAGGCAAATTCATTACAAGTTGAGTAAAACTAGGTTGAGTGGCAATTTTGTAATAAAGACTGAAGGATTAGGTATAAATAGAAAATGGAAACCTTAAATCTCATTTAAACCTCACTGCAGCCGACATTTCCTCTCGGCGACTCCCTTCTTCTCTGGAACTTTCTTCCTCCCCAGCAACTGGTTTTTCAGCCTCTACTCCGGTAACCCGCATTCTAGGTAAGATTTTGACAATGTAGATGCCGGGTAGTCATTTAGAACTCTGTTTTCAGTTGAACTTGTACTTTCGAGTTCTTCAATGGCTAAGTCAGTTGGTTATCGTTCCTTATCTTCATTTGGTAATGCCACCTTTAAATCGATTCTGGACCTTTTATATAACCGACCCCGTTTAATCGATAGCTATATCTAGCTGTTTCGGTTTTGGATTTCAGACTGCACAGAGAACCTTAGCTGCTAGATTCTAGGATGACTTTCGATTAGAACTTTTAGGACTTGATTTTAACTACTATAATGTGGAATGTTTTAGGTGAAGAAGTTGAAGAGAAAGTGATTCAAGTTGCTAAGGATCCAGGTAAGTGAATGTACTAAGTTTCCGGCCAATAGGGCCCTACATCAAAGGACTATGTTAGATTTAGTGAACGTTGTCTTCTATATGTTTGATGAAATGTCGATGGATATGGTTATGTTATTCTGATGTTCTCCCCCGTCTTAGTTCGATGATTAAGTGCATTTATGTTATGCATCATGTTTTACTTCTCAAGCATATGAAAATGTTTTGAAATATGTTTTCTCATGAATAAAATAAGAAGATAAAACTTATGCAACGTGGTTAAGTGAGGGTTGGGGGTGGTTCGGCGTATGTCACAGTCCGCAGTAGGACATATGAATACGACCCGCAGTAGGGACCATGATCAAACTCACTGTCGAACCCCCTTTACCGGCACAAATCCTCCCTTAAACCACATAATGTAATGAAGAATATGAATGATGAAAGGAATGATGAATATGAGCATGTCTACGAATGATGATTATGAACAATGAATACGAGATACGATTATGAATGATGATTAAGAACAAGTACGTGAAAAGAAAAGACTTATGAGCATGTTTTTCTCCAAGTTATGCATTCATGAACTCATAATAGTTTGCATTCCTTACTAAGCCTTAGGCTTACAGTTACACCTTACGATGTAGGTGAAGAAATATCAGGTGAGGAATACAAAGTTGAGGATGAAGTTTAAGCTGGTTGCTGGAAGGTGCTCAGGGTGGAAAGTCTGTGGCTGGATGGCGATTATGACCCTCTGGTTTTACTCTTAAGGTTTTAATGATAACTATGAACATAAAAGTTTAAGTAGGATGATGTTACTTATGATTATGGAGCTTGAACTTGTCTAGCTTGAATACTGATTATGAGTATATTATAAGAATATAGAATGAGTGATTTTAACTAAGTCTTCCGCTGTATGAGTTTTAATGAATCTGTGGTTTATTCTGTTGGTGTCCCGGTATTAAGTTTGAAGTTATGATGTTTGTGCTGCCGGTAGACGAAATGTATTTGTCTATCGGAAGGTGTGAGTGTTATTATGGAGTTTAGAAATCGGTAGATGAAGTTTGCTTGTCTACCGGAAGAAGAAGATGTTAGGTTAATGTTTAGTAGTCGGTAGATGAAAGTACTTGTCTATCGGCAGGAGATGTGTTATTTTGAAGTGTAGAAATCGACAGGAGGATTGTGATGGGAGTCGGGTAAGTCTGTCTTCCGGAGGACGTCATAGGAAGAGGAAAAGTATTTGTCTTCCGGCTGACGTCATCAGCAGACGATATGCCTAGAGATCGGCATGTGTAGTAGGTCAAGATACCGGAAGATGGAATGTCATTCCGCCCTTACCAGAAGATGTAGTGCCACGTCATCGGCAGATGATGTGAGTTAATCTACCAGAAGATGTAGTGCCACGTCATCGGCAGATGATGTGAGTTAATCTATCGGAAGATGTAGTATAAATGCCATCGGCAGATGTTGTGTGTTGCCATCGGCAGATGGAGTGCCACGTCATCGGCAGATGATGTGAGTTAATCTATCGGAAGATGTAGTATAAATGCCATCGGCAGATGTTGTGTGTTGCCATTCGGCATCGGCAGATGGAGTGCCACGTCATCGGCAGATGGAGTGCCACGTCATCGGCAGATGGAGTGCCACGTCATCGGCAGATGATGTGAGTTAATCTATCGGAAGATGTAGTATAAATGCCATCGGCAGATGTTGTGTGTTGCCATCGGCAGATGGAGTGCCACGTCATCGGCAGATGATGTGAGTTAATCTATCGGAAGATGTAGTATAAATGCCATCGGCAGATGATGTGAGTTAATCTATCGGAAGATGTAGTATAAATGCCATCGGCAGATGATGTGAGTTAATCTATCGGAAGATGTAGTATAAATGCCATCGGCAGATGGAGTGCCACGTCATCGGCAGATGGAGTGCCACGTCATCGGCAGATGGAGTGCCACGTCATCGGCAGATGGAGTGCCACGTCATCGGCAGATGGAGTGCCACGTCATCGGCAGATGGAGTGCCACGTCATCGGCAGATGGAGTGCCACGTCATCGGCAGATGATGTGAGTTAATCTATCGGAAGATGTAGTATAAATGCCATCGGCAGATGGAGTGCCACGTCATCGGCAGATGGAGTGCCACGTCATCGGCAGATGGAGTGCCACGTCATCGGCAGATGATGTGAGTTAATCTATCGGAAGATGTAGTATAAATGCCATCGGCAGATGGAGTGCCACGTCATCGGCAGATGATGTGAGTTAATCTATCGGAAGATGTAGTATAAATGCCATCGGCAGATGATGTGAGTTAATCTATCGGAAGATGTAGTATAAATGCCATCGGCAGATGGAGTGCCACGTCATCGGCAGATGGAGTGCCACGTCATCGGCAGATGGAGTGCCACGTCATCGGCAGATGGAGTGCCACGTCATCGGCAGATGGAGTGCCACGTCATCGGCAGATGATGTGAGTTAATCTATCGGAAGATGTAGTATAAATGCCATCGGCAGATGGAGTGCCACGTCATCGGCAGATGATGTGAGTTAATCTATCGGAAGATGTAGTATAAATGCCATCCGATGGAGTGCCTTGTCATCGGTAGATAAGTCAGTCTTTTGTCGTGTAATTGAGTGATGATTTAATGGTCACGCGTGATGCACGTGACCGCCGGCAGATGCAAATATGTGTGCCTGCCGATAGATGTCTAATGAATCATGTGAGATGCACGTGCAGGCCGGTAGAACAACTGGATGTTTGTCGTTTAGCGACCGGCAGGAGTGAAAGCTAAATGTGGTTGTTCAGCGAACTTAAGTTAAGTTAGAATGAGATTTGATATATATATAAAAAAAATATATACACCGATTACAGAGGTATAAAAGTACGGATAAGTTTAAAGGAAAGTCATGACATGTGACGATCCTCCTCGGGTCGTTACACCTCGCGTCGCCTCCCTCCCTCTCCCCTGTTCCCCTCTCGGCCGTCGGGTTCGACGAACAACAGAATGCGATTCTGTTGTTTGTTTTGTTTTTTATTTTAATAATAATAATAATTTCTATTAAACATTAACAAATCATCAATTACCGATTTGCCCTCCCGTACTTTCGGCCTCATCGAATTTCGTTAAATCTCGTTATTAATTTAACCTAACCCTCGGCTTAATTTCCCAAGAAATACCCAAACATAATTTAATAAACGTTTAAGTCACTTTTAATTAAAACAACTATTTTATTAATTAATTATAATATCTCTAATTTAATTAATTCTAAATTCGCGGGTGTTACATATGCAACACACCTGGTGGCCAATGATGAGAACAAGGTGCACCAATTCATTCAAGGTTTGAAGCTGGACCTCTTACGAGGAATTTCATACGGAGGATTTGATGAGGCCCCGTATACGAAGGTGGTGGCCAAGGCTTACCAGTTGGAGGCCTTAGAAATAAAGTCCCTTGGAGTAGATATTTGCCACTTGTGGAGTTTGCCTACAACAATAGTTACCAGGCTACAATTGGCATGGCTCCTTATGAAGCTCTTTACGGAAGAAAGTGTAGATCCCAATTGTGTTGGGATGAGGTCGGAGAAACCAAGCTTATCGGCCCTGAGATATTACAGCAGATGTCCGAGGTGATAGCTACTATCAAACAACGAATAAAGATTGCTCAGAGTCGATAGAAGAGTTATGCGGACCATAGAAGAAGAGACTTAGAGTTCGCTGAGGGTGATGAGGTATTCTTGAAAGTGTCGCATTTCAAGGGCGTAATGAGATTCGGTAAGAAAGGAAAGCTCAGCCCACGGTTCATTGGCCCTTTTCCCATTCTGAAGAGGGTAGGAAGCATGGCCTATAGACTACAGTTGCCAGCGTCAATGGATGGAGTTCACAATGTCTTCCATGTTTCAATGCTAAGAAAATGTGTAGGGGATCCAACCCAGATTATGGAACATGTAGACTTCGATATCATGCCGACGCTGACATATGAAGAGAGGCCCATACAGATTCTGGATACCTCAGTCAAAGTATTGCGCAATCATGTGGTCTCATTAGTGAAAGTTTTGTGGCGAAATCACAATGTAAAGGAAGCCACATAGGAGAGACAAGAGGATGTCAGAACCCAATATCCGGACCTCTTTGCTTAGGCAAATTTTGGGGACAAAATTTCAGTTAACGTGGGTGGAATGTAACACCCGGCATTTTGGCCATGTAATAATCTGTTGAATTATTGTATGGATTTAAATTACCATAAATACAATAACTATTTTATTGTAAATTTTGGAGCATTTAGTGAGGGGAGAACCGAACTAATGGCTAACTAAACAAAACAAGTTAGTTGGAAATAGATGGAATAGCAATTTGGGGAAAAATTATGGTTGGTGGGAGATAGCCAATGGATAGCTGACACATGGCAGCTTTTTGAGGAAGTTAAGTTCCTCCTCTTACGTGAAACCCTCTTCATTTCACTTCTCTTCTCTCTCTCCATTTCTCTTCTCGGCATTCTCTCGTCCAGTCGACAAAACAACCATCGAAGCTACTTCGATCTCCTCAGTTCCTTTCTGTTTCTCCTCTAAGGTAAGCATCTTTTATTGCTAACAAGTTTAGACAAGTTTAATGTGAGTTTTTAATGAAGTTTAGGGTTATGGTATTTGGAGGAAAACTCACTGTTCTTGGATGAAAACACACCGGTTTGTTTTCTAATAGTTTGAATGAATTTGGAACAAATTCTTCTAACTTATTTGTTAGCAATTTGCAGCTTGTTTATTTTCTAAACGTGCATGTACAGGTTCGAGCATTTCTGAGACATTCAAGACTATCAACTCTGCAGCAACGGGTAAATTCATATCCGTAGGTTGGCTTTTAAGGCCCTACATCTCGGAGGTACTAGGTGTTACATTCTGTTGGCTGGTTTCGGGTAGAAGGGTTAGAGTCAAGTTCTGTGGTTCCTGTTTAGGTTTCTGCAGTTTTATTTTCCTGGTTCTCTGCTGTTTAAGTTGAAGCACTGTACTCGATCATGCATACACGTTTTTCCCGAAAGTTCATGCAAAAAATATTTTCTGTACACTGTTTGAAATTAAACAAGATAAAATATGACTGTCTGAAATATATCGGTTAAGTGTGGGACGGGGACTGGCCCTCTGGTTTTATCCTTCCCTGGGATTCTGAAAATAACTACTGATTGTGCATGATAGTGCACCTTACTGTTGCATGTTCTCCTATAAGCCCCACTTATACCCCTCTGCCACTGAAACGTAATGTTCTATACTGTCACTGTATTTCTGAAACTGAATAGCAATTGGGGAAAAATTATGGTTGGTGGGAGATAGCCAATGGATAGCTGACACATGGCAGCTTTTTGAGGAAGTAACCCTCTTCAGTTTTTCACTTCTCTTCTCTCTATCATTCTCTTCTCGGCATTCTCTCGTCCAGTCGACAAAACAACCATCGAAGCTACTTCGATCTCCTCAGTTCCTTTCTGTTTCTCCTCTAAGGTAAGCATCTTTTATTGCTACAAGTTTAGACAAGTTTAATGTGAGTTTTAATGAAGTTTAGGGTTATGGTATTGGAGGAAAACTCACTGTTCTGGATGAAAACACACCGGTTGTTTTCTAATAGTTTGAATGAATTTGGAACAAATTCTTCTAACTTATTTGTTAGCAATTTGCAGCTTGTTTATTTTCTAACGTGCATGTACAGGTTCGAGCATTTCTGAGACATTCAAGACTATCAACTCTGCAGCAACGGGTAAATTCATATCGTAGGTTGGCTTTAAGGCCCTACATCTCGGAGGTACTAGGTGTTACATTCTGTTGGCTGGTTTCGGGTAGAAGGGTTAGAGTCAAGTTCTGTGGTTCCTGTTTAGGTTTCTGCAGTTTTATTTTCCTGGTTCTCTGCTGTTTAAGTTGAAGCACTGTACTCGATCATGCATACACGTTTTTCCCGAAAGTTCATGCAAAAAATATTTTCTGTACACTGTTTGAAATTAAACAAGATAAAATATGACTGTCTGAAATATATCGGTTAAGTGTGGGACGGGGACTGGCCCTCTGGTTTTATCCTTCCCTGGGATTCTGAAAATAACTACTGATTGTGCATGATAGTGCACCTTACTGTTGCATGTTCTCCTATAAGCCCCACTTATACCCCTCTGCCACTGAAACGTAATGTTCTATACTGTCACTGTATTTCTGAAAACTGCATAGCATTTTGCATCACTGCATATTTATTATGTTCTTACTGAGTTTTAGACTCATAGGTGAACTCTCTGATGTAGGTACTGAACCCGAAAATGAGGACTTTTTGCCTCAATCTGATGAATAGGTTGCTGGTGGCTCGAGCTCATGGGGGTTTGGTTGCTGTAGCCAGGCATATTTTCTGTCCCGAAGTTTAAGTTTTTTTTAGTAATGTACAAGTCTGTGAAACCTTACTGAGATTCTGCTGTTTTGTTTTTAAACTTCAGCTGTCGTTCTGTGTTTGTTTTAAAAACTTCTGTTTTGGGAAATTCTGCAATTATATGTTAAGTTCTGTACTGTCTCTGAGATTTTGAAACAATGTATAGATTCTGTGTCAATGCTTAAAACCGTTGTATTTGACAGTAAGTTTATACTCTAATGTATTCTGAAATGGTTTGGAATATTTTCTGCTAGTCTCTGCATGAATGATCTTTGGTTTTAGAGCTTGTTATGTAGAGTGAAATTTCTTGAGTTTCTGTTGTGTTTGAGATCCATGTTTTGATGTGGTTCGAGAAATCTGAGACTTCTATGTCTTATGTTTTAAGCTCTCTGTCTAAATGTCTTTCTGTCAAAAGTTGTAAATTCTGCCTTAAAAACTATGTTTTCCGATTACATCTACCGGTGGGAATTTTGCCTACATTCACCGCCAAACAGTGGTTCTGTTATAGGTTTTCCTTCTGCCAATTTCGTTTATTGCATGTATCTTTCGGTTGACGTCATCCATCTTCCGACTGACGTCATCTATTTTGTCTTATTCACATCCACCGCTGACCGTAGTCTATTGTCTTATAAGTTTCATCCACCGCTGCCCGCTGCCCGCTCTTCTTTAGAAATTTCATCTGCCGTTGCCCTTAAAATTAGTCTTCTGCCTGACGTCATCCTTACTTCTGTCTTTGCAAATGTATCTTCCGCCTGACGTCAGCTTGCATCTTCCGCCCAACATTATTTTGTTTGTTTTTAAACTAAGTTTCCGCCAGTCTTCCGCCTACGTTCTTCCTGTTTTACTCTACTTCTACAATTATAGTTCACTTCTGTTTTCTGCTTCACCCTTTTTATTCTGTCATGGACTCTGCTCTTTTAGATTCAACTGCTTCCTGTTTTGCTTTGACTCCAGAGGACTCACTCAATCTCTGTAAACGTTTTTTTTTTAAGTATAATGTCAAAAAAAAAATATAGTCACCGTTTTCTATTAACTGCCCCCGAGTGATGGCTCCGATCCCGGACCTCGACCCGATCGGGTTTGGGGCCGTCACATGTCACGTGCAAAGCCGCTCCTATTAGTCATGTCCAAGTATTTTTAAATTTTAAATTTAAGTTTTTGACTAAGTTGTTTCAACCAAAAATTAGTGAGGTGATTATCTTAATTAATGTCTTAGGAAAATTTTTAAGCACTAAGGGACGTTTCCTAGCTAAGACAATAATAAAATAGGGGTCATGCTCACTTATCAATTAAAATTTGGGATTCAAGTAAACAACTTAGAAATTTCAATAACACTTAGCAATAACTAAATTTAGGAATAAAATTTTCAATTTTTGCAATTAACACAATTCCAATCGATTTCAATCAAGTTACTCACTTTAAGTTAAAATCACCCAATATAATATTAATATCAACTAAATAACATCAAAAACAGCAAGCAAACATATTAAAACACAAGTTTTGACAATAATATAATGCTGAAATTTTAATGCTAATATAGCAGAATTTTTCATGTTAGCATAAATCAATGATAATTTGATTTTGATAGTAATAGATCTAAGCCTATTTTAAACACAAAAATTTCCAAAAAAATTAATATAGTGAATGGACAATATCTAGGTGATAAAACAAGGCTCAAATGATAAGAAGAGAAACTAAACGACTCAAGCCAATAATACAACAAAAACCGTGAAGAAAATCAACATATTGTGAACCGGTTTTGTAGATTCATTTAGGCTGATTTCATGCATCCTTTTAATCCGATTTTTGAACAAGTCATTAACATATATCTTAGAGAAATGTCATGGCTCAAAACATAACATAATAAACTAAAGAAAACAGAAGCCAAATAATATGTAAAATCCGAGAAGAAAGATCACAAATAGACAGATTTAAGCATTAAGTTATAGGCCGAGTTTAAGCAACATTTTCACCAACATTTTTTTAGTATACTTTCAGCTTAGATGTAAATGTAAATATCAACTCAAAACACAGCAACATGATATAGAAAATTTGAGGAGAAGATAAGCTTAAAATCAAAAAGAACAAGCATGAAAATAAAAAGAAAATGCAAAGAAATATGATGCTTACCTTTGGCCGATTTTTGCACTTTTGCATACCGTGTTTTTCCACAATATATTCAGCATTAAAATGATAATAATAATGGCAGCAAATATAAAAATTAGGTTAGCACAAAGTTAGCACATAGTTAGCACAAATATTAAAGGAAATAATGCTTAAAAATAAAGGAGCCGCTATCTCGGTTTTGTGCCGATTTTGACTATTGTCATGGCCACTAAAACGCAATGAGGGAAGCCTTGTGGCTCTGATACCACTTGACACAAGATCCCTTAGAGAAGGGTCCGTGTTCAAACCCACAAAGATGAGAAATGTGCTCGGTGGTGGATGTTGTGCAAATATTGAATAAAGAGAAGGAAAATGGTGAAAATAAAATGCAATAACATAAAAATGGATGAGATTAAGTAATGGCCGATTATCACATGTTGAATGATGGCATGAAACATAAACGAAATTAAAAGAAAAGGGGATGAAGAAGAAATGTTATGGATGAAAGGAAAATCCAATGCAAAAGGAAGGAAAATGACAACAAAATAAAAGTGAGGGTGTGTGATGTTGGGGCCGAAAATTAAAGGTGATTTTGTGTGAATGTGATAGCAATAAAAATAAAGAAAATACCCTTGGAGGTTCCTTAGAGCGATCTCACGGGTTAAGCTCTAGGATAAACGTTTTTCGGGAGGAAAACGACCACCGTAGGCTAGGGATTTTCGTCCTCGTTCCAACTCCCAATGGAGAAGGTGAGGGAATGAATAAGATCTAACCTAGCAACCCAAGCTAGGCTAGCAATGGAGGCTAACTCCTCTTGGTTCAATGAACCAAGGAAAAATCCTAAGGAAAATAACCTTTGGATGTTAGGGAAATAGGAGTATATTGATTGGCAAAAAGTTGTCTACAATCACTAATACCATGCATTTATAGAAGCCCTAGGTGGATTAGGGTTCTGGAGGAGAAATGGTGGCCATTGATTAGGTGAAGATCGGATGTTGGAGATGAGAGGCCGAGGTGCGCAACACCAGCCAACCAGCGCGTGCGCCGGCTGGTTCTCGGGTAGGCGCAATCCGATGGCCTCGCGCACGCCATGTCACCGATCCACACCCACTGCCCGCGCCATCTCCTCGCTGCCGGCGCGTGCCAAGTGGCTGTTTGGATGAAGGCCAAGCCAAAAGCTAGCCAAAGGATGAGATTCTGCCAACTCATCAATCCATGCTTCCACCTACACATGTACCTGCACAATTATACCTTTGGGTGTCGGCTCTTCTTTGGGCCGAGTCCTTCTTTTGGCTTGATTTGTGGAGGTCTCTTTTTCCTTTGAATTGTTGAATTTTCTTCAACTCAAATCCACCACCATACATCTAGTCCTAACCACACAAACTAATGCATGAAATGCAGTTATAAAATCCTTACAAAAAGGCTCATGTATGCCAATTAAGTTCAAAAAAATAAAAATTACAAAAATAAGGCCCGGGAAGACAAATTTCCTTTGGGCTAAGTGATGACTCCTCCAAGTGATCCATATGCAATCCTTCTTCATAAATTTTCCTACAAAAATAAAAACACGTAATAAATAGAGAATTTAGATAAGGCACGGGATTCTACTAAGTTTCTTTTAGTATGCATCCCGAGGCATGTCACGTTGTTTTAAACCCGGGATTGTTATGCAAAGTAGTGCACCGAGCCGGGGCGGGTTCAGAGGCGTTACATTCTTTCTCCCCTTCCTCTCCATGAAAAATTTGCAGCCATTTGAGGGTTTCTCCACATCCATTTTCATCAAGATTTGTAAGGTTTTAAGGTGAGTTTTTAAGTGATGCATCTAGGTGATGATTTTTAAGTGTTTTGTTGAGTTTTAAGTGAGTTTGGTTAGGGTTTGGGAAACCCTAAGTGAGGGGTCTGAAAATTCCCATTATTTTGCTAGTTCTCTTCCTAATTTTGAAGGTTTAAACTTTAGATAGGTTAGTTTAGGTTGTTTAGGTAGTTAGATTAGAAAATTGGTGAGTGTTGATGAAAAACCAATTTTGGGAATTTTGTAGCTGGTTATGTTCTGGGTGTTTTTGAATTCCAATGCTTGTTTGGTTGCTAAATTTAGTTGTTTCAATGGATTGTAGACGTGTATAGGTTTACGGAATGGGGTGGAACGTCTAAATCCGTTGAAAAATGAGTAAGTTATGGCCGATTGAAGTTGGATGGTGGAAAATGTTAGAAAAATGGGGTTTCAGGGTTTACAACTTTAAAAGGGTTTAAATTGTTGTTAGTTTATGTTTAGGTATTCCTTAAAATTTCTTGGAGTGGTACTAAGTGAATTTCCTTATAATTGTTAGGTTGACAAGCGAGTAATTGAGCTTGACGAAGTGAACAAATACGTGCGGAATAATAGGTAAGTAGTAGTGTGTGTGCGTTTGCCTTCGAGCATACACCATGGAATTGTAGGGTTTATTGTTTGGTGGTTGGTTGTTTTATGTTTGAATATTGTATGAGTGTCATGCATCATTGTTTTCGATAAACGAAAAACAAGTTTTGTGTAACGCCCCAAAACCCACCCCGGTTGTAACGTCCCCGAACCCACCCTGGCTCGGTGCGCTACATGGCTCACTCAAACCCCGATGAAAATGACGTTTAAAACTAATTTAATATAATTTTCATAAACCCTAAAACATAAAATAAAACTGAGATAGCAGAATTTAAAACTAAATCTTCCGAAGCTCTCTTATGTCATACCTAGCTGCCTAGACTCACTAATTCCCTTACTCCTAACCTTTAAGCACCACGACATCCTTCCCGAAAATTTTGGCAAAGTAACGCCTGAAAATGGCACCTCCAAAATGCTAGGTATCTGCAAACGAATAAATCCCAACCAATCCAGAATATTCTTACTCAACTATCCACTCAACTATCCAGCATACGAAATCTCCAAATAACAGTAAAGAGAGAAACTATACTACTAACATCCCTAAGTGAAGAAAATTCACAGTATAGGGCGACGCATCACCCTTAACGACTATATACAACAATACAATAACTCTCAAAACATCAACCAAAAAAAAAGTTACGCATTCCCATCATTTCTACAAACAGATATTTACAATAAACTATCAAAAGACAAAGCCCACATCTCCCGAAGACCATGGTCGAGACGCACCGACAACTGCCTGCACCGGCATGCCCGTACATCACCAACTGCGTTCCAGTTATAGCTTTTCGTAAGGCTCTCACCTGTAATCCTGTCAACACCTACACCACGAAACACAAAACGTAAGCATAATGCTTAGTAAGTAGGGAATAATGCATATGAAAACATAATGCACACTGCACAAAAAACCCTCACACACAACCCTAACACATGCGGTTTCTAACTCTCAGTTGTGTTCAACTTATTCTCGTTTTATTACTCTTCACTTTAACTTATGCGTCAAGCGGATACCTATCCTAACAGGATGGTCACGCATTGACTACGCAGAGCCAGATCCGAGGCACACATCGTGTTCACACACGGGACGACCATACATGATCTTCTCCCACGTCGATCAATGAAACTCGTTCATTATCAACTCACTGGTAGACACCTCCCGAACTGTCATACTTTCAGACACTAATTCGCGACGAGGTGACTCAACCAGGCACCTCCCGAACTGTTATACTTATATACACTAATTCGCGACGAGGTGACTCAACCAGACACCTCCCGAACTGTCATACTTTCCGACACTAATTCGCGACGAGATGACTCACACAATTCACATTGCCACACATATCTTTACATTTCACTTTACAAACTGCACACGATGCTCAAAACATGTATTTCGTAGTTTAAAAACCATGATGCATGTCACATACAATGCACAACATAAGACAAAACAAAACAACCAAACAAACAATTCCCTACCGTTCCATGGTGTAGGCCCGAAGGCAAAACCACACATATCCACTACTTACCTGGTGTCTTAGCTCGCTGAGGATACTCTGTTACCTGTCCACCTACGGCTCAACCTATGAAAAATATTTAAACTTCATTACAATCAAGGCTATACTCACCAATTACTCTCAAACTACTATTTCTAGTCTAATCCAACTAAAACCTAATTAAACGGGCCACTAATTTGGGTTCGGTAAAAACCAACCCAAAACTTCGAACGCACGTAACTTTTGTATCGGTTATCGGAATCGAACGATTCCAGCGGCCATGTACTCCTCTAATAACCTAATTTAACCTGCCAAAAGGAAATTTAAAACAAACGGCTGCAGCTAGGTGAAAAATAGAAAAACCCGATTCTGCCCTTTACCCAGAATTTTCCCTATATTGGTTTTTCTTCAATTTTTGCCTAATTCCTCACCAATCAACCATCCTAACATCAAATTAACATAACCTAACAAAATCTCGAAGCTACACTCCGCAAAACCAAAAATGTCCGAAAAGGGCTTCCTGATTTTCGCCCACACAAGGCTCATCACGGCCAGGCGATAAAAGCCGGTCCAAGGGTCGGCAATCCCACAACGGAAACAACCAAAATCGGCCGGTGATCGAAGCTCAAACTCGCTCCACACCCTCGGCCTCAAACAGAGCAAAAACAGGGAAAAATTCATGCTTACCAGTCGGTGCGCGCGGAGACGGCCGAACCTACACGCTGGAGTCGTCTGGCCGGAGAGCGTCGAATCGCCGGCGGTGATCGACTCGCCGAACGCCTCCCCGCGTCTCCCCCTCTCTGCTCTGCACTTCGGCACCCGAACGCAGAATGGCTTCTTCGAATCTATTCTGTGTTTTAATAAAAATAATTAAATAAAATAAATAAATAATAATAATAATAATATTTTCTATTAAAACATTAATAAAAACGATATTTACCATTTTGCCCTCCCAAAAATTCCATTAAATCCCGTTCTCAAATTATAAATTTTCATTAATAAACCGTTTAAGTCACTTTTAATTACTTTCCCTTCTTTTTGCTATTTCTTTTAAATTAATTAAAACAACTATCTTATTAAACAACCACTTTATCAGTTTATTTTCTCTCAAATCCTTCCTTCTAATTTAGATAATTCTAAGATCCATAACTTAATTAAAGTCTCGGGTGTTACATTCCACCTACCTTACAAAAATTTTGTCCTCAAAATTTGTGGCCTTGTTATTTCTAATGTACTCATCTCACCTACCCAATACCCTTACTCACCTATCGGGTACTACATGCCTCAAATTCTGACTTCACCTAACTCTATACGCTCTAACCCGAATACTCACAGGTTCACTAACTGTAATCTTATCCATACCCTCAAACCCTTCTAACTGAATTCTCAACTCGACCTTTTTCTCTAGCTAAGTTCATCTACTTCATCATCTTCCTATTCCCGTGTCTATCAAACACGTACAACCCACTACAACTCTCTATGCTACCCCAAATCGAGTAATCTTAAGATACTATTGAGTACACTTCTTACCTTAGTTTCTACTAACCTCTAATAAACTTCTTACCCGAGGTCCTCAATTTCACTTTCTCTTCTACTCTATCATCTCCTTTCTAATTTATCACTCCCATCTCTTATACTAACTTACCTCGAGAAATCACGATATTTCATTAGTCACTCTAACACTATGCATGTATTTCAAGCTCTCACTACAACTATCCTTTCAAGGTATATGATCAATTCTCAAACTTATGCAAACTTATGATCACTAAACTCTCTCTTCACTCAGTCATCATCAAATAGTCTCAAAGCCTTAAGTCTAAACTAACTCTTTTTCCGACTTCACACTCGACACCCTAAATGATGTTTACGCACTTCATTCGACTCCAAAATTTCAAATTAAAACTTTCATAATTCTCCTAAATTAACCCTACTCTAAGTTTCCTCGGATAATCTTCATGTCCTTCCTATCTCATATCTTCCATTAGCATTTACTAATCGCCTCACATACCTCAAACGCATAACTTAGTCTAACTTTCATAACTATGTACTCTTACACATTTTATTAACTTTAACTTAATGACTCCTCACCTATACTTTCAAACTTTTACAATTTAATTGTAGCGACCGTTACCCGTACCCTAATTTTTACCGTACAATTTTTTTTTTTTTTATACGTACAAACTTTAAATCTGGCCTTTGTGCGGAAATAAAACTTTTTAAAATCGAATCGGAATTGAAATCAATTCAAATCTATGTTTACAACTATTTAAATAACTTAAAACAATTAAATTAAAACTTAAACAATTAATTAAAACAATTATTAAATAATTAAATTAAATCTATTATTATTTTATATTATATTATATATATATATATTTTTGTTTAATAAGAGGGCAATCGCCCCTTTTACAGGGCGATTATTCGCCCCCTTTGGGGGCAAATAATCGCATGTGGCGATTGCTCGCCACAGTTGTGGCGAGCAATCGCCACTCCCTCTGGATTTCTCTAGAGGGAGGCGATTCATTCGCCACGCCTGGCGACTCTTCGCTAGGCGTTCTGCCTCCCTCCCTCATTCTCACTCTTTTTCTCTTTTCTCAATCCATTCACGCCCTGCACACACCCTTACACAAAACTCACACAACACAAACGAAACCCAAAATCTTCAACTCCCTCAGTCCTTCATCATATTACATTTCATACTTTTCCCATAAACACACGTTTCTACACAACGACACTACCGCTCATTTACCGACCCAAAACACAATTAAAACGAAATCAATTCCATAAAAACGAACCGCGTGGTTCCGTTTAAAAGTTCAACAATTCCCCACTGTTTGAAAACATTAAACATTTCAAAATACCTTCAAAACATATTTTATCGACTATCCAGATTTCCAAACATCCTAAAATATTTATCTATACAATTTTTCTATATTCTATCCATCAATTCCCAAAATGTTTACCTAAGTCCCCACGGGTCAAAATCACGCCCCAACTGCCAGCGCACTCCCACGGGCCATCTTTCCTCAACGTGCTCATAGATCAGGCGGAGGCACATCTTCCTCACCTGTCTCAATATCACCTACACCATAGAATTAAACACGTGAGCTAGAGGCTCAGTAAATCTAAGTGAATGCAAATGTATGCTATGTTATGCTATGTTCTTTTGAAACTCTGCATTCTTTTCATTTCATTGTTTCTTTGTTTCTGTGTCTATGGGTCACCCAGGGCTTCACTCTAGTTAGATAGGAGCGGCACATCCCGCGGTTGGATAGCCCCTCGGATCTAACACGGGGGGAAAGCATGCTTCCTCCGACAGCCATGCCTGAACCACCGCACCCGGCGTGACTATCTCTGTTGTTCAATTAAGTACTTTGTTTACCTTTTTCTGTGTAAAAGCACTTTGAAATTCATTTTGCATGCGTGCTCAGAAAACAATGCATGAACGTGCTCGATACGATGACAATAGTAAAGCAATGAAAACAAAACCTCAACAATCGACGAACGCTACAATTAACAATCTAATCAAACGTAAACTAGCTACCCGATCTCAATACCCCACAACAAGCTTCACCAATTTCCTCAATCAACGACTATTCGTACGGTGTAGGCCTATATGGCCAAACAAAGTCACAGAGACTTACCTCGCGTCCGTTGTTCATCGAGCTTCGTCCACAAATGCTTCTTCACCTATAATATTTCACAACATACGTATTAAATCGAGTCTAAAATCATCAAACTCCAAAAATCGCTAACTCCTAGCTAGATAAAATTCTCCTAAACTCTATTTTAGTTCGTTGAGGCATTTCGTCGAGCAATTCGCGCTCGACATTTCAAATACTCCATTAATGGAGGTTTTTAAGCTCCAATTTATCCAAATCTCCCACACGTCTCAACAAACCGACGAACTAAGCTTAAATAATAACCATTACGTCTATTAGAGGCATAAATAAGCTTAACCTATCAATTTCAAACGTCGATTCACGTTTTCAACGAAAACCCTAAACGAACCCTAATAGTTTTAAACCCTAAAAACCGTTATCTAACGTTCCAAATCTTAGAGCCTTACCTAGAGAGCGAAGACGGAGTAGAAACGTGATGGATCGTGTCGCCGGAGGAGGAGAATCGTCGCCGGAATGAAGAGTCGCCGTTGGGAGGAAGAAAATCGCGTGGAGGAGGAGAGGGAAAATGGAAATTTCGTTGGAGTGTTGGAGAGGAAATGAAAAGTTTGTAATATTTAATAAAACTTGGTTTTGGCAATTACCAAATTGCCCTTCACTTTGATTTCTATTTGTTCCTCCACTTGTCTCGTTATTTAACTAACGTTCCAATTTTCCAAAATTCTCATATTTCACCCAAAATTCCAATTTATTATTACGGCTTCGTTAAAACTTTCCGTTCGTAAAACGGACTAAATCTGATATATTTACAAAATTACCGCATATTGGAATAAAAATTAAATCCCATAAAGTCAGATGTTACATTAATTCTCCATATCCTCACTCTCTCTCATAGGTAACTAATCTCATCACTTCTTTCTTTCCTATGTCCGTCCAAAATCTAGAATATAATATAATCGTTCTTCTAGCTTACATTTCCCAACCTCTATTTTCTTATTCATCCTCTACTAATACTTGAGTTCTCATTCACATCTCACTTTTAAGCTTATCCACTCTTGTAATCTATTTATGACACCAGCAGTTTCGACTTCGTTACATACAAGTCGAACCTATAAACTTTCTAACTTAACATTATCCCTAAATCACTCACACACTTTTGTGCAATAACCTGTTCGTTTTATTCGAAATTCTATAATTCCTCAGATCATACACTACTAGGTACTTAAGGTATTGTAACACCCGGGAATTTCCAGAACGTACATAGCCGTAGATTAGATATGTTCTGGGAGCTTAACGTAATTCTAGGGTTACGCTAAGTGTTTGATTTTAAGAGTGAAAATTTAGTGAAAACTTTTATTAGTGGTTATTGTAGAAATAAATGTAAATGAATTTTGTATAGAATAAAATAGAAGAAAAGGGTGAAGGGTGGAAGCCTTCACGTTGAAGGGATTTAAAGGATTATGAATGTTGAAAAGTCAAGGAAATTTAGAACCAATAGAAAGAAAGAAAAGAAAAGTGAGCAAATGAATGAAAAGTTGAATGATTAGATGGTTGAAAAGTCAAAGAATAATATTAACCAATTAAATGAATGGGATGGCTTACGAGGAAGCCTTTCCACGTTGGAAGGCATGAACATAAGTGGAAGGGGGTTAATTTGTAAAATAAGGAAGTTTGTGGGTGAAATGGAAAAGAGGAAAAAGGTGTGATATTTTAATAGTTGGATGGTTAAATAGTAAAGGTCAAAAATTTCTCTTTTCCTCCTCCTCCTTCCACGAGAATTGCAGCTTTCTTCTAGGGTTTCTTCATCTTCTCCTTTTCAATTTTTGGCAAGGAAGCAAGGTAAATTTAAATGGGTTTTATGTTGGATACCTTTAGGTGTTGATTGTTGATGTTTTATTGAGTTTTTGGTGAGATTTTGTTATGGTTTGGAAACCCTAAAGGGAGGACTCCGAATTTTTGAGTTCCTTGCTGGTTTTCTCTCTAATTTTTGATGGTTTAAGCTTAGGATAGGTTAATTAGGTTGTTTATAAGGTTAAATTAGAGTTTTGGTGGAAGTTAGTAAAAATAAGTTTTTGGAAACATTGATGCCCGATTCTGTTTTTGGTGTTTTTGGTTCGGCCAAGTATGTGGTTGTTTAAATTGATTACTTTAATGGATAGTAGACATAGAGAGGTTTACAGAATGGGGTGGTATGTCTAAATCTGATGAAAAACGAGGAAGTTATGGCCGTTTGAAGTCGGACGGTGAAAACGGTGGGAATTTCGGATTCTAGAGTCTTATTGTAGATTTGGTTGAATTGTGGTTAGTTTATGGTTAGTTTGGAGTTAGATAATTTCTTAGAATTTATTAGAGGATTTCTAATTTATTTTCTTATAATTGCTAGGTTATCGAACGAGTGATTTGATCGGTGGAAGTGAGAAATCAATTACTGAGACACCAGGTAAGTAGTGGACCGCTTGTGTTTTGCCTTCGGGCCTACACCATGGAACGGTAGGGAAATTGTTTGCTTGGTTGTTTATTTTATCTTGTGTTTTACATTGTATGTGACATGCATCATGGTTTTCAAACTACGAAATACGTATTTTGAGCTTCGTTTGCAAATTGTGAAAGTGAACTGTAAAGATATGTGAGGCAATGTGTTTGTGTGAGTCACCTCGTCGCGAATTAGTGTCTGAAAGTATGACAGTTTCGGGAGGTGTTTGTGTGAGTCACCTCATCGCGAATTACTGTCTGAAAGTATGACAGTTTTGGGAGGTGTTTGTGTGAGACACCTCGTCATGAATTAGTGTCTGAAAGTATGACAGTTCGGGAGGTGTCTCTCAGTGAGTTGATAATGAACGAGGTTCATTGATCGACGTGGGAGAAGATCATGTATGGCCGTCCCGTGTGTGAACACGATGTGTGCCTCGGATCTGGCTCTGAGTGGTCAACGCATGACCATCCTGTTAGGATAGGTATCCGCTTGACGCATAAGTGAAAGTGTTGAGTAATGAAACAAGAACGAGTTGAACACAACCGAGAGTTAGAATCCGCATGTATTAGGGTTGTGTGTGAGGGTTGTTTGTGCAGTGTGCATTGTGTTTTCGTATGCATTATTCCCTACTTACTAAGCATTAGGCTTACGTTTTGTGTTCCTTTGTGTAGGTATCGACTGGAGTACAGGTGAGGGCCTTAAGGAAAGCTAAGATTGGGACGCAGTTGGTGATGTACGGGGCATGCCGATGCGGGCAGTTGTCGGGGCGTCTCGACCATGGTCTTGGGGGGGAGATGTGGGACTTTGTATTTTGATAGTTATTTTAAATGTCTGTTTGTAGAAATGATGGGAATGGTATTTATTGTATATAGTCATAGGTAAGGATGATGTGTTACCCTATATTGGGGATTTTCTTTATTTTGGTTGATAGCATTTATCGACGATATGTAGATTGTTGGAGTTTTCGTAGGTTGGTTAGATAGTTAGGAATGTTCTGGATCTGGTTGGGAATTGGTTTGTATGCAGGTACTTAGCATTTTTGAGGCGCATTTTCAGGCGTTACTTTGCCGAAATTTTCGGGAAGGACGCCGTGGTGCTTAAAGGTTAGGATTTAGGGAAATTAGTGAGTCTAGGCAGCTAGGTATGAAAATTAGTTAGCAAATTATTGGGGGTTAAAGTGAGCCAAGTAGCGCACCGAGCCAGGGTGGGTTCGGGGGCGTTACAGGTATAGACCTCAGATTCTAACCTTTCCCTGAGTTTACTCGTAAAATCTCTGTGTGAAACCTTTCTTTCCTTCTTACTCGTTATTCTCTAAATTTGTCAATTTCCTTTACTCAAGATCTAGAAGCACTCGAGTTCTAACTTACATCATACACTTAAGTTTATTCACTTAAACTTATCAACTCCAACCTAAGTTAGTCACCCATTCGCACACTACTAAACCTTTCCCAAGTTCTTCTCAATATTAATACAATATCTAAATTTCTCTCGGAATTCTCTCCAAAGTTTAATAATTAAATCTACTCTATTTTGCTCTTCCAACTCGCCCAGTCTCCTACCCGTTACATTTCTACAATGGTACTCCCTCTCGCTAATTTACCATACCTCCTAACATCGCGTACATTATTCTAAATCTCCGAACATCATCCTAATTCAAAAGGCTCTACTTAATCAAGGCATTTAAATTCTAATCATTCTAACCTCATTGTTGTATTCACGATCCTTCCTCTCAATAATACTAGCCTCGAGCATTCATCAAGGGTGGTCAACTCTCTATGACTCTAGTTTGGGTCATTCTAACTATACCTTTTGTGACGACCCCAACCCCGTAGGGCCGCCACGGACTTGCCGTGACATAACTATTACCTAAGCCCTCGTATTTTCTCATAAACTTTTTCTTTTTCACTCGACACTATAAAATAAACCGAACCTAGACAATTGACCCACCTCTAACAACCTTTATGGACTAACTTTGACTTAAACATTAAACATTTGAGCGTAAAACATTTCGACTTTTAAAACATTTAAAACTAGACTCAAAACTATTAATAACTTAAAACAAATAAAACATTTAAAACAATTAAAGTAAGATCAATTAAAACACGACACTAATATAACCTATACTCAAGAAAACAAACTGCGTGGATCGCTCTAAAAATCGAGCGCATCCATACCTGTTTTAAAATGACCAAACATTTAAAAATGCCCAAACAGTTCCAGTATATTCTCCAAAATAAAGACTTCACATTCTAAACAATCTACTACCACTACGTATACATCAAAGCTCGACTATTCATGCATTTTCTATCAAAGCATCTAATCGATATACTTAAACATTTGCATACATATACATCAACACTCGACTTATCATAAAATTTTCTATCAAAACCTCTAATCCATATACTTAAACATTTTCATAAACAAACCGACACGTAGACCTACTAACCAACAAGGCTAACTCACATCCATTCGACATACATCACTCAAACCATCGGATCTTCAAGCCAAAACACACCCCGTCGCCATGAGCACCATCCGTCGACCACCTATTCTTTGTCATCGAGTTCACACCTGTCACCTACATCATACAACAACTACATTAAGCCTAATACTTAGTAAAGAGCGTACTAAACATAACTTTACATACATGCATGACATTTGTAAAACAGTTTCATTTCGTAAAAACCTTTTTCTTGTTCCGTAAAAACATAGTCCCGTGAAAACATAGTCCCGTGAGAATCATTCATCATTCATATAGTCCCGTGAAAACATAGTCCCGTGAGAATCATTCATCATTCATATAGTCCCGTGAGAATCATTCATCATTCATATAGTCCCGTGAGAATCATTCATCATTCATATAGTCCCGTGAGAATCATTCATCATTCATATAGTCCCGTGAGAATCATTCATCATTCATATAGTCCCGTGAAAACATAGTCCCGTGAAAACATAGTCCCGTGAAAACATAGTCCCGTGAAAACATAGTCCCGTGAAAACATAGTCCCGTGAAAACATAGTCCCGTGAAAACATAGTCCCGTGAGAATCATTCATCATTCATATAGTCCCGTGAGAATCATTCATCATTCATATAGTCCCGTGAGAATCATTCATCATTCATATAGTCCCGTGAAAACATAGTCCCGTGAAAACATAGTCCCGTGAAAACATAGTCCCGTGAAAACATAGTCCCGTGAAAACATAGTCCCGTGAAAACATAGTCCCGTGAAAACATAGTCCCGTGAAAACATAGTCCCGTGAAAACATAGTCCCGTGAAAACATAGTCCCGTGAAAACATAGTCCCGTGAAAACATAGTCCCGTGAAAACATAGTCCCGTGAGAATCATTCATCATTCATATAGTCCCGTGAGAATCATTCATCATTCATATAGTCCCGTGAGAATCATTCATCATTCATATAGTCCCGTGAAAACATAGTCCCGTGAAAACATAGTCCCGTGAAAACATAGTCCCGTGAAAACATAGTCCCGTGAAAACATAGTCCCGTGAAAACATAGTCCCGTGAAAACATAGTCCCGTGAAAACATAGTCCCGTGAAAACATAGTCCCGTGAAAACATAGTCCCGTGAAAACATAGTCCCGTGAAAACATAGTCCCGTGAAAACATAGTCCCGTGAGAATCATTCATCATTCATATAGTCCCGTGAGAATCATTCATCATTCATATAGTCCCGTGAGAATCATTCATCATTCATATAGTCCCGTGAGAATCATTCATCATTCATATAGTCCCGTGAGAATCATTCATCATTCATATAGTCCCGTGAGAATCATTCATCATTCATATAGTCCCGTGAGAATCATTCATCATTCATATAGTCCCGTGAGAATCATTCATCATTCATATAGTCCCGTGAGAATCATTCATCATTCATATAGTCCCGTGAAAACATAGTCCCGTGAAAACATAGTCCCGTGAAAACATAGTCCCGTGAAAACATAGTCCCGTGAAAACATAGTCCCGTGAAAACATAGTCCCGTGAAAACATAGTCCCGTGAAAACATAGTCCCGTGAAAACATAGTCCCGTGAAAACATAGTCCCGTGAAAACATAGTCCCGTGAAAACATAGTCCCGTGAAAACATAGTCCCGTGAAAACATAGTCCCGTGAAAACATAGTCCCGTGAAAACATAGTCCCGTGAAAACATAGTCCCGTGAAAACATAGTCCCGTGAAAACATAGTCCCGTGAAAACATAGTCCCGTGAAAACATAGTCCCGTGAAAACATAGTCCCGTGAAAACATAGTCCCGTGAAAACATAGTCCCGTGAAAACATAGTCCCGTGAAAACATAGTCCCGTGAGAATCATTCATCATTCATATAGTCCCGTGAGAATCATTCATCATTCATATAGTCCCGTGAGAATCATTCATCATTCATATAGTCCCGTGAGAATCATTCATCATTCATATAGTCCCGTGAAAACATAGTCCCGTGAAAACATAGTCCCGTGAAAACATAGTCCCGTGAAAACATAGTCCCGTGAAAACATAGTCCCGTGAAAACATAGTCCCGTGAAAACATAGTCCCGTGAGAATCATTCATCATTCATATAGTCCCGTGAGAATCATTCATCATTCATATAGTCCCGTGAGAATCATTCATCATTCATATAGTCCCGTGAGAATCATTCATCATTCATATAGTCCCGTGAAAACATAGTCCCGTGAAAACATAGTCCCGTGAAAACATAGTCCCGTGAAAACATAGTCCCGTGAAAACATAGTCCCGTGAAAACATAGTCCCGTGAAAACATAGTCCCGTGAAAACATAGTCCCGTGAAAACATAGTCCCGTGAAAACATAGTCCCGTGAAAACATAGTCCCGTGAAAACATAGTCCCGTGAAAACATAGTCCCGTGAAAACATACATCGTTCATTAACTTTTCATAAAAACATGTTCATAACCGTTCGTATGCACTTTAAGAAAACATGATACATGAGGAGAAATACACGTAAGGAAGAACCTATCACATGAGCACTATAACATAACTAAGGCACTACTAACTATTCACTCTTTCCTTAACTACTGTCTTCCACCAACCCTCTACAATCACTCTCATAAAAAACAATCAACATTATCAACATTGTACGACGTAGGGCCTTAGTGGCCGGAAAGCCTAACGCTCACTTACCTTGTGTCGTAGCAAGGAGCACACCGTCCAAAAGCCGTGTCCACCTAAAGCATTCACAATAAGAACATAAAATCGATCCTAATTAAACTTAATTTCAAACTTGAACTAATCTCCTATTTAGGAAATTCTTTCCTAAAATTCCATTTTCTCATTCGGGCATAACTAAACTCTCATTTTTTGTGAAACATCCTTAAACTACTATTTCTAGCATAATCCAATTAAAACCTAATTAAATGGGCCACTAATTTGGGTTCGGTAAAAACCGACCTAAAACTTTGAACGCGCGTAACTTTTGCGTCGGTTATCGGAATCGAACGATTCCAGCGGCCACGTACTCCTCTAATAACCTATTTTAATCTGCCAAAAGGAATTTCAAAACTAACGACCGGAGCTAGGTCAATTGATCAAAAACCCGAACTGCCCCTTTTTCCCAAAAACTTCACTTTTTCAATTTTTCATCAAAACTCTCTCAATTCCTCACTAATCTATCCTCCTAACATCCAATTAACATAAACTAACCTAAAATCGGAGTTCCAATTCAAAAAACCCGAAATCCCAAAACCTAGCCCCACGGTTTTTCCCCAAATCCGAGCTCCTCATTGCTCGGCAATCCATGCCAGCACCGAGCTCGGCCAATTGACGCTAAAAGCAACCAAAAAGGGCCGGTGGACGGAGCTCAATCGAGCTTGCCACCGCCGGCCATGAACAGAACGAAAACAGGGAAGAAAACTCAACCTGTTTTCGGTCGGGTCTGGCGCGGAGAAGGCCGAACCGAGCTTTGGTTCAGCTCGCCGGCGTCGGCACGTCTGAACGGTGGTCGGAGCTGTGGTTGCCGTCGGAGGGTCGCGCGCGTCTCCCTTTCTCTCTCTCGGCGTCGGGCTCGCAGGGGAATGGCTTCATCGTGAAGCCATTCCAATTTTATAAAAATTGATTTTTATAAAATTATAAAATCTTTACTTTTTAATTTACTTAAATACCCTTAACTCAATTCTATGCTTAATTCTTTAATTAGTCTATCAATTCAGTTTTTCTGCAATTTTCTTATTTCTCCAAATATTCCAATTTAATATTAGAGTTCTAACAAAACTCACCATTCCCAAAGCGGACTTATTTTGCTATTTTTACGAATTAATATATTAAAAGGCTAAAACGGGAACCTTAGCATTACTCTTCTCGATTTTGGTTTCTAAAATTTCACTTATTCTTCTACAAATTCCCGTAAATTTCTAAGGTCCTAATAAAACTATCCGCTCGCAAAACGAACCTAATTTACTTATTTACCAAAATAGCCTTGGAGCGGAAACCCGAAAAACTCGGGTGTTACACCTTTGTAATACCCAATAGTTCTTAATTGAGTAAACTACCAAGTTGGTACATATTCCTTAAGGATCAACTATTTTCGAAATTGAGTATCACTGTGCATTAATCTTTGATTCTCTAATACCTCAAAATCTAATGGCTTTCTAACTCGAAGTACATTTCTTATATTTCCATCCTTGATACTAATTAATATGAACATTTCTACATGATCACTCAGATTCCACAATTACCAATTTGCCTCAATAAATCTCATCCTCTAAAACTGCTAAAAACGCTTTACTTTAGACGCTCAAACATAGTCCACATCTAAATACTCCCACTATGTGTAAATCTAACTATTCTACATTTTGCTATCTCCATTTATCCACGTAAACATACTAATGGTACCTCGAAGATCTAAGGTATCTCCCGATAAATTTCATTTCCAACTTCAAACTCTTATCCAGTTCATCGTATTCTAGTATTCCCAATAATTTGCTAACTAGGGCAAATTTCTATCCATTTTAATCTTATCCTTCAAGGTAACAATCCTAGGCGTACCATTCTTACAAACACCTAGGTTAACACTAAGATATAACTCATACCTTTCCTAACGACTATCACTTCTACCTGGATAACATTTACATTTAACTCGGATCGACCCTACCCTTTTTTCCACATTCCTAGGGGATCAGACTTACTCTCATCCTAAGATTCTCTAATATCTGTTTCAGTTTCACTTCTCCAATAAAATGCCTAGCTATTCGAACTATCGATTACTACGTCTATGAATTGACTTAAGGGATCCACCAAGGTTGTCTCGGTACACTCGGGATTTTCTAGTCCACTACAATCACAAAACAACAGGGGTTAAACTAACTAAAAGTAAAGAAATACTTACAGTCGGTGAAGCACGTTGCATGGCGGCCGACATTGTCGGGTAATCCTTTGAACGACTCGACCATTTATGCTCTGATACCATCTTGTAACGCCCCCGAACCCACCCTGGCTCGGTGCGCTACATGGTTCACTCTAACCCCGATGAAAACGACGTTTAAAACTAATTTAAAATAATTTTCATAAACCATAAAACATAAAATAAAACTGACACAGAGGAATTAAAAACTAAATCTCCCGAAGCTCTCTTATGTCATACCTAGCTGCCTAGACTAACTAATTCTCTTACTCCTAACCTTTAAGCACCACGGCGTCCTTCCCGAAAATTTTGGTAAAGTAACGCCTGAAAATGGCGCCTCCAAAATGCTAGGTACCTGCAAACGAATAAATCCCAACCAATCCAGAATATTCTTACTCAACTATCCACTCAACTATCCAGCATACGAAATCTCCAAATAACAGTAAAGCGAGAAACTATACTACTAACATCCCTAAGTGAAGAAAATTTACAGTATAGGGCGACGCATCACCCTTAACTATGACTATATACAACAATACAATAACTCTCAAAACATCAACCAAAAAAAAACAAAAAAAAAAAAATAAAAAAAAAAAAAACAAAAAAAAAAAAACAAAAAAAAAAAAAACAAAAAAAAAAAAAAACAAAAAAAAAAAAATAAAAAAAAAAAAATAAAAAAAAAAAAAAACAAAAAAAAAAAAAACAAAAAAAAAAAAACAAAAAAAAAAAAACAAAAAAAAAAAAATAAAAAAAAAAAAATAAAAAAAAAAAAATAAAAAAAAAAAAACAAAAAAAAAAAAAATAAAAAAAAAAAAAATAAAAAAAAAAAAAAAATAAAAAAAAAAAAAACAAAAAAAAAAAAACAAAAAAAAAAAAATAAAAAAAAAAAAAACAAAAAAAAAAAAAATAAAAAAAAAAAAATAAAAAAAAAAAAATAAAAAAAAAAAAACAAAAAAAAAAAAACAAAAAAAAAAAAATAAAAAAAAAAAAATAAAAAAAAAAAAACAAAAAAAAAAAAATAAAAAAAAAAAAAACAAAAAAAAAAAAATAAAAAAAAAAAAATAAAAAAAAAAAAAACAAAAAAAAAAAAATAAAAAAAAAAAAATAAAAAAAAAAAAATAAAAAAAAAAAAATAAAAAAAAAAAAATAAAAAAAAAAAAACAAAAAAAAAAAAATAAAAAAAAAAAAACAAAAAAAAAAAAACAAAAAAAAAAAAATAAAAAAAAAAAAATAAAAAAAAAAAAAAAACAAAAAAAAAAAAATAAAAAAAAAAAAACAAAAAAAAAAAAACAAAAAAAAAAAAAAAAAAACAAAAAAAAAAAAACAAAAAAAAAAAAAATAAAAAAAAAAAAATAAAAAAAAAAAAACAAAAAAAAAAAAATAAAAAAAAAAAAAATAAAAAAAAAAAAAATAAAAAAAAAAAAAACAAAAAAAAAAAAAATAAAAAAAAAAAAACAAAAAAAAAAAAACAAAAAAAAAAAAATAAAAAAAAAAAAATAAAAAAAAAAAAATAAAAAAAAAAAAATAAAAAAAAAAAAACAAAAAAAAAAAAACAAAAAAAAAAAAAAAAACAAAAAAAAAAAAATAAAAAAAAAAAAACAAAAAAAAAAAAAAAACAAAAAAAAAAAAATAAAAAAAAAAAAATAAAAAAAAAAAAATAAAAAAAAAAAAAACAAAAAAAAAAAAATAAAAAAAAAAAAAATAAAAAAAAAAAAACAAAAAAAAAAAAACAAAAAAAAAAAAAATAAAAAAAAAAAAATAAAAAAAAAAAAACAAAAAAAAAAAAACAAAAAAAAAAAAATAAAAAAAAAAAAAAATAAAAAAAAAAAAACAAAAAAAAAAAAACAAAAAAAAAAAAACAAAAAAAAAAAAACAAAAAAAAAAAAAAACAAAAAAAAAAAAAAAACAAAAAAAAAAAAAAAAAAAAAAAACAAAAAAAAAAAAACAAAAACACCTCCCGAACTGTCATACTTTCAGACACTAATTCGCGACGAGGTGACTCAACCAGACACCTCCCGAACTGTCATACCTTCCTACACTAATTCGCGACGAGGTGACTCAGACAATTCACATTACCTCACATATCTTTACATTTCACTTTCACAAACTGCACTTGATGCTCAAAACATGTATTTTGTAGTTTAAAAACCATGATGCATGTCACATACAATGCACAAGACAAGACAAAACAAAACAACTAAACAAACAATTCCCTACCGTTCCATGGTGTAGGCCCGAAGGCAAAACCACACACATCCACTACTTACCTGGTGTACTATCTCGCTGAGGATACTCAGTTACCTATCCACCTACGGCTCAACCAACGAAAAATATTTAAACTTCATTAAAATGAAGGCTACACTCACTAATTACTCTCAAACTACTATTTCCAGCCTAATCCAACTAAAACCTAATTAAACGGGCCACTAATTTGTGTTCGGTAAAAACCAACCTGAAACTTCGAACGCGGGTAACTTTTGGGTCGGTTATCAGAATCGAACGATTCTAGCTGCCACGTACTCCTCTAATAACCTAATTTAACTTGCCGAAAGGAAATTTAAAACAAACGGCCGCAGCTAGGTCAAAAATGGCAAAACTCGATTCTGCCCTTTACCCGAAATTTTCCCTATTTTGGTTTTTCATCAATTTTTGCCTAATTCCTCACCAATCAACCATCCTAACATCAAAGTAACATAACCTAACTAAAATCTCGAAGCTACACTCAGCAAAACCAAAAATGCCTGAACAGGGCTTCTTGATTTTCGCCCACACAGGGCTTATCACGGCCAGGCGATGAAAGCCGGTCCAAGTGTCGGCAAACCCACGCTGAAAACAACCAAAATCGGCCGGTGATCGGAGCTCAAACTCGCTCCACACCCTCGGCCTCGAACAGAGCAAAAATAGGGAAAAACTCATGTTACCAGTCAGTGCACGCGCGGAGATGGCCGGAACCTACACGCCGGAGTCGTCTGGCCGGAGAGCGTCGAATCGCCGGCGGTGATCGACTCGTCGAACGCCGCTCCGCGTCTCCCCCTCTCTGCTCTGCACTTCGGCACCCGACCGCAGAATGGCTTTTCGAAGCCATTCTGTGTTTTAATAAAAATAATTAAATAAAATAAATAAATAATAATAATAATAATATTTTCTATTAAAACATTAATAAAAATGACATTTACCATTTTGCCCTCCCAAAAATTCCGTTAAATCCCATTCTCAAATTATAAATTTTCAATAATAAACCGTTTAAGTCACTTTTAATTACTTTCCCTTCTTTTTGCTATTTCTTTTAAATTAATTAAAACAACTATCTTATTAAACAACCACCTTATCATTTTATTTTCTCTCCAATCCTTCCTTCTAATTTAGATAATTCTAAGATCCATAACTTAATTAAAGTCTCAGGTGTTACACTGGCTCGGTGCGCTACTTTGCACACACATCTCACGTTTAAAACGACATTTAAAATAATTTTTGATAAAATTTTGACTCGATTTTTGGGTTTTTCGAACCCTCGACAACAGTTGGAAAATGTGTATTAAATACGTGTATGTAATACCCGGTCCTGTTAAACCGTTTCTCTATTATTTTTTTAAAACTAATGACAATATTAAATGTAGGGTTAGTGGATGACTAGACAAGGGTATAAGGGTAATTAGAAATCTAAAGGTGGATAACGTATTTAAGGAAACTATTATTGAAGTAGCTGCCACTGTTTTATTCCATTTCCTCCCCATTCTCAGCTCCTCAGCCTAGCAGAGCACGATAGGAGACCCCCTTCGACTTTCTCCAGCGACTTCTTCCGAACTTGGTGAGTTTTGCCTCTATTTCTAGCTACATTGTATCTATTGATGGTGGGAGAGATGATATTGAGGTTTTGGAGAATACAGTAAGTGAGGGTTAGTTCGGTTTAAGTCGAAATCGAGAATGCTCAATGACCAGAGTTTCCCTTAGATTTATAGTGGTTTAGAATGAAGATTAGAGGAAATTTAATATATGCTCTGTCTACGGTTTTAGGTTGAGCAATACCCGAAGTGGTTAGCTACCCAGACAATTCGAGGAGATCCAGGTAAGTAATGTTTGTTTGTGCCTTCGGGCCTACATCACAAACGCTAGGTTTGTATTTACTTGGATGTGTTTGTATGTCATGCATCATGTTTTCAAAATGTATACGAAAATGAATTTGAATACATATTGGTATGGAGAGGATTGAATGTGATGAAACAGCATGGTGAAACAGATTTACTGTTAAGGGAATTAATCTGCCCCTTAATGAGACAGTGGATATATATACTTTGGAAGAGCTGATCCAACTTCCAATTTCACAGGGGGATCTGAACATGTGAATCAGATTTACTATTAAGGGAATTAATCCACCCCTTAATGAGTCAGTGGATATATATATACTTTGGGAGAGTTGATCCAACTCCCAATTTCACAGAGGGGATCTGTATCAGAAACAATGAATGAACAACTGAGATGAGAAAGTAGAAACTGCATGTTTAGGAGTTTATGATTCAGTAATTCATATCATTTCTGCATTACTTACTTAGCATTAGGCTAATAGATGAGTTTTGTGATGTAGGTGAAGAAGTGACAGCAGGTGTGTTTACTGAGTTCACTGAGGACTAGTCGGGTTGGAGGAGTGCACCTATTCAATGTTCTGGCAGCTGATGGGGCGGTTTAACTGATGTCCGTCAGTGTGGAGGACTAGTAGTCAAGGATTCAGTCTGAGTATGTTGAGTTCTCATGACAGTAGGAATTTTAGCATTTTGAATACGTTTTGAAATTTACCGATTTTAGCAGTCTGTTGAGTTTTAAATGTTGGTTTTTATCGGATTGATTAATGCTATGGCTTGAGTCGTTCCTGAATGGTCTTTGGGAAGTAAGTAAATTCTTTTCTGTGGATAGTGTTGTGTTTCTTTTCTACCGGATGATGTCGAGTGTTTTGTTTGTCGGATGATATAGGTGTTTGTTTGTCGTCTAGTGCCCGGATTAGAGGGATCATCCGGCTGACGTCACCGGTAGATGTAGGGTAAAGTCGGTCGGATGAGAGAGATCATCCAGCTGACGTCACCGGTAGATGAAGGATATATTTTGTCGCTTAGTGACCGGATGACAAATTTTATGTTTTGTCGTTTAGTGACCGAATGTTAAATTTTATGTTTTGTCGTTTAGTGACCGGATGACAAATTTTATGTTTTGTCGTTTAGTGACCGGATGACAAATTTTATGTTTTGTCGTTTAGTGACCGGATGACAAATTTTATGTTTTGTCGTTTAGTGACCGGATGACAAATTTTATGTTTTGTCGTTTAGTGACCGGATGACAAATTTTATGTTTTGTCGTTTAGTGACCGGATGACAAATTTTATGTTTTGTCGTTTAGTGACCGGATGACAAATTTTATGTTTTGTCGTTTAGTGACCGGATGACAAATTTTATGTTTTGTCGTTTAGTGACCGGATGACAAATTTTATGTTTTGTCGTTTAGTGACCGGATGACAAATTTTATGTTTTGTCGTTTAGTGACCGGATGACAAATTTTATGTTTTGTCGTTTAGTGACCGGATGACAAATTTTATGTTTTGTCGTTTAGTGACCGGATGACAAATTTTATGTTTTGTCGTTTAGTGACCGGATGACAAATTTTATGTTTTGTCGTTTAGTGACCGGATGACAAATTTTATGTTTTGTCGTTTAGTGACCGGATGACAAATTTTATGTTTTGTCGTTTAGTGACCGGATGACAAATTTTATGTTTTGTCGTTTAGTGACCGGATGACAAATTTTATGTTTTGTCGTTTAGTGACCGGATGACAAATTTTATGTTTTGTCGTTTAGTGACCGGATGACAAATTTTATGTTTTGTCGTTTAGTGACCGGATGACAAATTTTATGTTTTGTCGTTTAGTGACCGGATGACAAATTTTATGTTTTGTCGTTTAGTGACCGGATGACAAATTTTATGTTTTGTCGTTTAGTGACCGGATGACAAATTTTATGTTTTGTCGTTTAGTGACCGGATGACAAATTTTATGTTTTGTCGTTTAGTGACCGGATGACAAATTTTATGTTTTGTCGTTTAGTGACCGGATGACAAATTTTATGTTTTGTCGTTTAGTGACCGGATGACAAATTTTATGTTTTGTCGTTTAGTGACCGGATGACAAATTTTATGTTTTGTCGTTTAGTGACCGGATGACAAATTTTATGTTTTGTCGTTTAGTGACCGGATGACAAATTTTATGTTTTGTCGTTTAGTGACCGGATGACAAATTTTATGTTTTGTCGTTTAGTGACCGGATGACAAATTTTATGTTTTGTCGTTTAGTGACCGGATGACAAATTTTATGTTTTGTCGTTTAGTGACCGGATGACAAATTTTATGTTTTGTCGTTTAGTGACCGGATGACAAATTTTATGTTTTGTCGTTTAGTGACCGGATGACAAATTTTATGTTTTGTCGTTTAGTGACCGGATGACAAATTTTATGTTTTGTCGTTTAGTGACCGGATGACAAATTTTATGTTTTGTCGTTTAGTGACCGGATGACAAATTTTATGTTTTGTCGTTTAGTGACCGGATGACAAATTTTATGTTTTGTCGTTTAGTGACCGGATGACAAATTTTATGTTTTGTCGTTTAGTGACCGGATGACAAATTTTATGTTTTGTCGTTTAGTGACCGGATGACAAATTTTATGTTTTGTCGTTTAGTGACCGGATGACAAATTTTATGTTTTGTCGTTTAGTGACCGGATGACAAATTTTATGTTTTGTCGTTTAGTGACCGGATGACAAATTTTATGTTTTGTCGTTTAGTGACCGGATGACAAATTTTATGTTTTGTCGTTTAGTGACCGGATGACAAATTTTATGTTTTGTCGTTTAGTGACCGGATGACAAATTTTATGTTTTGTCGTTTAGTGACCGGATGACAAATTTTATGTTTTGTCGTTTAGTGACCGGATGACAAATTTTATGTTTTGTCGTTTAGTGACCGGATGACAAATTTTATGTTTTGTCGTTTAGTGACCGGATGACAAATTTTATGTTTTGTCGTTTAGTGACCGGATGACAAATTTTATGTTTTGTCGTTTAGTGACCGGATGACAAATTTTATGTTTTGTCGTTTAGTGACCGGATGACAAATTTTATGTTTTGTCGTTTAGTGACCGGATGACAAATTTTATGTTTTGTCGTTTAGTGACCGGATGACAAATTTTATGTTTTGTCGTTTAGTGACCGGATGACAAATTTTATGTTTTGTCGTTTAGTGACCGGATGACAAATTTTATGTTTTGTCGTTTAGTGACCGGATGACAAATTTTATGTTTTGTCGTTTAGTGACCGGATGACAAATTTTATGTTTTGTCGTTTAGTGACCGGATGACAAATTTTATGTTTTGTCGTTTAGTGACCGGATGACAAATTTTATGTTTTGTCGTTTAGTGACCGGATGACAAATTTTATGTTTTGTCGTTTAGTGACCGGATGACAAATTTTATGTTTTGTCGTTTAGTGACCGGATGACAAATTTTATGTTTTGTCGTTTAGTGACCGGATGACAAATTGAAGAGAGAGACCCAACTCCGGGAAGCGCAGAGGATTCTAGTGTAATCGGACAGTTGACAGATCTAGTGCGACAGCAGGCAAAATTAATGCGCCAACAATCGATCAACTAGGGTACTGCTGAACGAGAGGTACAAGGAAGTGCCAACTCAGGTTCTAGCAACGAGCATCCGGGGATAGATTCCGGGAGGACTAAGACCACCCACGTTTGATGGTCAGTCATCTGATCCTGTTGTGGCTGAAGGGTGGCCTTAGGAAGATAGAGACGCATGTTTAGGTGCGCCAGCATTAGAGAAGGAGATAAGGTCACGTTAGCAACATTTCACTTGGCTGGCGAAGCTCAACTCTGGTGGGAAACAGTTGAAACCACCACTGACATTCTGACTATGACTTGGTCACAGTTTAAGGACATCTTCTATGAGAATATTTTAACAGCACGGTCCAGACCGCAAAGAAGTTGGAATTTCTGAATTTGAAGCAGACAGGGTCGGTGGCTGAGTACAGTAGGCAATTTGAGTCCTTGTCCAAGTTTGCTGGACACTTTGCTCATAAGGACGAGGATAAGGTGTTCAAATTTGTGCATGGACTGAAGCCGGAGATTTATCGGGGAGTCAAATTCTGTGGCATTAAAGGTTTAACGTTCAGCGAAGTTGTGTCCACTGCTCTGGAAGTGGAAGAGGCTGAAAGGAAGTGTGCTGGACTAAAGGAGACCCCGCAAAGGTTTAACCAGCCACACCAGCAAAGGGGAACAAAGAGGCCAAGTGAGGGCCAAAATAGCCAAGGAGCAGGGGGAAGGGTGCAAAATGTCAGGAAATTTCCCCAGTGTCCAAAGTGCCTGAAGAACCACCCGGGAGAATGTAGACTGGGCTTGGGAAAGTGCTTCAACTGTGAGGAAGTTGGACATACGTTCAAAGAGTGTTCGAAGCCTAGAGTCACCAGATGCTATAATTGTAACAAAGTCGGCCATATTAGCAGGGACTGTCCAGTTCCTAAGAGTGGTCCTGCTATGATTAAACCAAGAATATTCTCCATGATGGAGTCGGGTGAAGAACAGCCTGCCGTAGTGTCAGGTACTATATTGATCAACTCTGTGCCTGCTTTTACTTTGATAGATTCTGGTGCAACGCATTCGTTTATAGCATCTACATTTGCTGCTAAATTAGATGTACCGTTTACCCCTTCCATGCATGTGTTTAATGTTACCTTACCCTCTGGTGAGCGCATGCACTCTAACCGAGTGATGCTTGACAGAGATGTGTTAGTAGGAAGTGTGAGTCTACCTGCTGATCTCATCATTATGGATATAATGGGATTTGATGTAATTCTAGGAATGGATTGGCTGTTTAAGCATTATGCCACGATTGATTGTAGGACTGGAATAGTTAGTTTCCAACCCCTGGTAGTTTGAGGCATACCTTTCAAGCCTCAGAGAAGAGTAAGGAAATGACTGTAATGACTTCTGTTAATTGTAGACCCTCCCAGTGTAGAGAGTATTTGTGCTTCTTAGCTAGTGCTTTAGACATACAACTAGTGGAGAAATCAAGTCCCAAAAATGTCTTAGTTGTCCAAGACTTCCCTGAGGTATTCTTAGATGACCTTCCAGGCTTGCCACCAGATAGGGAAATCGAATTTGTTGTGGATGTTTACCCCGGAGCCGAGCCTGTGTCTAAAAATCCATATAGACTAGCACCAACAGAACTCAAAGAGTTAAAGAAACAATTGGAGGATCTGTTGGAGAAAGGGTTCATACGCCCTAGCTTTTCACCATGGGGTGCACCGGTCCTCTTTGTCAAGAAGAAAGATGGATCTATGCGCATGTGCATTGATTATAGAGAATTGAATAAGTTAACTGTTAAGAATAAATACCCTCTGCCGAGAATTGATGACTTATTTGACCAGCTTAGGGGTGCAAGAGTTTTCTCTAAGATTGACCTTAGATCCGGTTATTATCAGCTGAAGGTTAAATCTGAAGATATCCCAAAGACTGCCTTTCGCACGAGGTATGGACATTATGAGTTTTTGGTTATGTCTTTTGGTCTGACAAATGCACCAGCAGCCTTCATGGATCTCATGAATAGGGTGTTTCACGAGTATTTGGACAAGTTTGTCATTGTATTCATAGATGACATTCTAATCTATTTTAGTACTAAAGATGAGCATGCAAAACATTTGGGTTTAGTGTTAGAAGTACTGAGAAGGCACCAACTTTATGCCAAGTTTTCCAAGTGTGAATTTTGGTTGGACCAAGTTCACTTTTTAGGACATGTCATCTCTGGAGATGGCATATCTGTGGATCCAGCTAAGGTCCAGGCAGTTAAGGAATGGCCCCAACCGAGGAATGCTACGGATGTCAGAAGTTTCCTTGGATTGGCTGGGTATTACAGGAAATTTATCGAAGGATTCTCAAAGATTGCAACATCCCTTACCCGATTAACTAGGAAGAACGTAAAATATGTGTGGACTGAGGATTGCGAGCATAGTTTCCAAACTTTGAAGCAGAAGCTGACCAATGCTCCAATTCTGACCCTCCCTATCGAGAATGGTAAGTTTAGCATTTATTGTGATGCTTCCAAGATCTGTCTAGGTTGTGTGTTAATGCAGGATGGTAAAGTGATAGCTTATGCCTCTAGACAGTTGAAGGTCCATGAGAAAAATTACCCTACACATGACTTAGAATTAGCTGCAGTGGTATTCGCACTTAAGATTTGGAGGCATTACCTGTATGGACAATCTTGTGAGATATTTTCAGATCATAAGAGCCTGAAATACATTTTTACGCAAAAGGAACTGAATATGAGGCAACGTAGGTGGTTAGAGTTTGTCAAGGACTATGACTTTGAAATAAAATATCATCCCGGCAAGGCGAATGTAGTGGCTGATGCTTTGAGTAGAGTGACTCCTTCAGTCTCTGCATTGATTTTAGATATACCAATAACTTTAGAGACTGAATTCCACAGGTTTAACATGGAAGCCGTGTCTAGTGTGTCAGCCATGCTTTCGACCATATCTTTAAGGCCTACCATTTTGGAGAGAATAAAGGAAGTTCAAATGAATGACCCTGAATGCAATGAATATAAGTTGAGCATGGATTCTACTGGCAAGTTGGATTTCAACTGCTCAGCCGATGGAATTCTCAAGTTTCGAAATAGATGGTTTGTTCCGGCTGATACTGAACTTAGAAAGGAAATCTTATCTGAGGCACATTCCTCCAGGCTCTCTGTTCATCCTGGAAGTACAAAGATGTACAGAGATCTTAAACAACATTATTGGTGGCCAGATATGAAGAGAAGTGTGGCGGAGTATGTGGAGACATGTCTGATCTGCCAGCAAGTCAAAGCTGAACATCAGAGGCCTGCTGGAACATTGCAACCCTTACCAGTTCCCGAATGGAAATGGGAACAAATAGCTATGGATTTTGTTATGGGATTACCTAGAACAGCAAAGGGACATGATGCAATCTGGGTAATAGTCGATCGTTTAACCAAATCTGCTCACTTCCTGCCAATAAAGGTAACATACTCGATGGATCAACTGGCAGAGTTGTATGTGCACGAAGTGGTTAGACTGCATGGAGTTCCAAGCACCATAGTTTCAGACCGAGACTCCAGATTTACATCCAAGTTCTGGAAAAGTTTGCACAAGGCTATGGGAACACAGCTTAGTTTTAGCACAGCCTTTCATCCTCAAACTGATGGACAATCCGAGAGAACTATCAAAACCTTGGAGGATATGCTCCGAGCATGTGTATTGGATTTTCAAGGATCTTGGAGTGGATACTTACCATTGGTCGAGTTCTCTTACAATAACAGCTTCCAAGCAACAATAGGCATGGCACCATACGAAGCATTATATGGACGAAAGTGCAGATCTCCATTATATTGGGATGAAGTTGGAGAAGCACGGTTGATTGGTCCTGATATTGTGCAGCAGACAGTGGAGAAGATTGCTCTTATCTGACAAAGAATCTTAACAGCTCAAAGTCGGCAGAAAAGCTACGCAGACAAAAGACGAAGAGAATTAGAGTTTGATGTAGGTGATGAGGTTTTCCTTAAAGTGTCACCTTTCAAAGGAGTTGTGAGGTTTGGGAAAAGAGGCAAGTTGAACCCCAGGTATATCGGACCTTTCCAAATCGTGAAGAGAATTGGGAAGTCAGCATATCAACTTCTGCTACCAGCCTCTCTGGAGGGAATTCATAATGTGTTTCATGTTTCCATGCTGAAGAAATGTGTTAGAGATCCTTCACAGATTATGGAACAGCAGAGCATTGAAGCCCTTCCTACTCTTGCATATGTGGAGAAACCAGTAAGGATCTTGGACTATGCAGTGAAGGTATTGCGCAACAAAGAAGTTCCACTAGTGAAAGTCTTATGGCACAATCAGAACATAGAGGAGACAACTTGGGAGCGTCAGCAAGACATGATGGACCAACATCCAGAACTATTCAGGTACTGAATTTTGAGGACAAAATTCTTTTAAGGAGGGTAGATTGTAATACCCGGTCCTGTTAAACCGTTTCTCTATTCTTTTTTTAAAACTAATGACAATATTAAATGTAGGGTTAGTGGATGACTAGACAAGGGTATAAGGGTAATTAGAAATCTAAAGGTGGATAACGTATTTAAGGAAACTATTATTGAAGTAGCCGCCACTGTTTTATTCCATTTCCTCCCCATTCTCAGCTCCTCAGCCTAGCAGAGCACGATAGGAGACCCCCTTCGACTTTCTCCAGCGACTTCTTCCGAACTTGGTGAGTTTTGCCTCTATTTCTAGCTACATTGTATCTATTGATGGTGGGAGAGATGATATTGAGGTTTTGGAGAATACAGTAAGTGAGGGTTAGTTCGGTTTAAGTAGAAATCGAGAATGCTCAATGACCAGAGTTTCCCTTAGATTTATAGTGGTTTAGAATGAAGATTAGAGGAAATTTAATATATGCTCTGTCTACGGTTTTAGGTTGAGCAATACCCGAAGTGGTTAGCTACCCAGACAATTCGAGGAGATCCAGGTAAGTAATGTTTGTTTGTGCCTTCGAGCCTACATCACAAAACGCTAGGTTTGTATTTACTTGGATGTGTTTGTATGTCATGCATCATGTTTTCAAAATGTATACGAAAATGAATTTGAATACATATTGGTATGGAGAGGATTGAATGTGATGAAACAGCATGGTGAAACAGATTTACTGTTAAGGGAATTAATCTGCCCCTTAATGAGACAGTGGATATATATACTTTGGAAAAGCTGATCCAACTTCCAATTTCACAGGCGGATCTGAACATGTGAATCAGATTTACTATTAAGGGAATTAATCCGCCCCTTAATGAGTCAGTGGATATATATATACTTTGGGAGAGTTGATCCAACTCCCAATTTCACAGAGGGGATCTGTATCAGAAACAATGAATGAACAACTGAGATGAGAAAGTAGAAACTGCATGTTTAGAAGTTTATGATTCAGTAATTCATATCATTTCTGCATTACTTACTTAGCATTAGGCTAATAGATGAGTTTTGTGATGTAGGTGAAGAAGTGACAGCAGGTGTGTTTACTGAGTTCACTGAGGACTAGTCGGGTTGGAGGAGTGCACCTATTCAATGTTCTGGCAGCTGATGGGGCGGTTTAACTGATGTCTGTCAGTGTGGAGGACTAGTAGTCAAGGATTCAGTCTGAGTATGTTGAGTTCTCATGACAGTAGGAATTTTAGCATTTTGAATACGTTTTGAAATTTACCGATTTTAGCAGTCTGTTGAGTTTTAAATGTTGGTTTTTATCGGATTTGATTAATGCTATGGCTTGAGTCGTTCCTGAATGGTCTTTGGGAAGTAAGTAAATTCTTTTCTGTGGATAGTGTTGTGTTTCTTTTCTACCGGATGATGTCGAGTGTTTTGTTTGTCGGATGATATAGGTGTTTGTTTGTCATCTAGTGCCCGGATGAGAGGGATCATCGGCTGACGTCACCGGTAGATGTAGGGTAAAGTCGGTCGGATGAGAGAGATCATCCAGCTGACGTCACCGGTAGATGAAGGATATATTTTGTCACTTAGTGACCGGATGACAAATTTTATGTTTTGTCGTTTAGTGAACGGATGACAAATTTTATGTTTTGTCGTTTAGTGACCGGATGACAAATTTTATGTTTTGTCGTTTAGTGACCGGATGACATTGTCGTTTAGTGACCGGATGACAAATTTTATGTTTTGTCGTTTAGTGACCGGATGACAAATTTTATGTTTTGTCGTTTAGTGACCGGATGACAAATTTTATGTTTTGTCGTTTAGTGACCGGATGACAAATTTTATGTTTTGTCGTTTAGTGACCGGATGACAAATTTTATGTTTTGTCGTTTAGTGACCGGATGACAAATTTTATGTTTTGTCGTTTAGTGACCGGATGACAAATTTTATGTTTTGTCGTTTAGTGACCGGATGACAAATTTTATGTTTTGTCGTTTAGTGACCGGATGACAAATTTTATGTTTTGTCGTTTAGTGACCGGATGACAAATTTTATGTTTTGTCGTTTAGTGACCGGATGACAAATTTTATGTTTTGTCGTTTAGTGACCGGATGACAAATTTTATGTTTTGTCGTTTAGTGACCGGATGACAAATTTTATGTTTTGTCGTTTAGTGACCGGATGACAAATTTTATGTTTTGTCGTTTAGTGACCGGATGACAAATTTTATGTTTTGTCGTTTAGTGACCGGATGACAAATTTTATGTTTTGTCGTTTAGTGACCGGATGACAAATTTTATGTTTTGTCGTTTAGTGACCGGATGACAAATTTTATGTTTTGTCGTTTAGTGACCGGATGACAAATTTTATGTTTTGTCGTTTAGTGACCGGATGACAAATTTTATGTTTTGTCGTTTAGTGACCGGATGACAAATTTTATGTTTTGTCGTTTAGTGACCGGATGACAAATTTTATGTTTTGTCGTTTAGTGACCGGATGACAAATTTTATGTTTTGTCGTTTAGTGACCGGATGACAAATTTTATGTTTTGTCGTTTAGTGACCGGATGACAAATTTTATGTTTTGTCGTTTAGTGACCGGATGACAAATTTTATGTTTTGTCGTTTAGTGACCGGATGACAAATTTTATGTTTTGTCGTTTAGTGACCGGATGACAAATTTTATGTTTTGTCGTTTAGTGACCGGATGACAAATTTTATGTTTTGTCGTTTAGTGACCGGATGACAAATTTTATGTTTTGTCGTTTAGTGACCGGATGACAAATTTTATGTTTTGTCGTTTAGTGACCGGATGACAAATTTTATGTTTTGTCGTTTAGTGACCGGATGACAAATTTTATGTTTTGTCGTTTAGTGACCGGATGACAAATTTTATGTTTTGTCGTTTAGTGACCGGATGACAAATTTTATGTTTTGTCGTTTAGTGACCGGATGACAAATTTTATGTTTTGTCGTTTAGTGACCGGATGACAAATTTTATGTTTTGTCGTTTAGTGACCGGATGACAAATTTTATGTTTTGTCGTTTAGTGACCGGATGACAAATTTTATGTTTTGTCGTTTAGTGACCGGATGACAAATTTTATGTTTTGTCGTTTAGTGACCGGATGACAAATTTTATGTTTTGTCGTTTAGTGACCGGATGACAAATTTTATGTTTTGTCGTTTAGTGACCGGATGACAAATTTTTGTTTAATTTTACTTTGTTTAAACGATTTCCGCTGCAAGTTTTCATGTTTTGTCAAATTTCAAATTCTGAAATTTTCAACGAAGTTTTTAATTTGGCCCAAGTGTTCCTTAGTAATATTCGGGGTTCTGAGTAACAAACCGGGTTCAGGGAATCGGGGCGTTACAGTGTAAAATATGTCGGAAAATATCAGGTTAAAACATAATGCAAGTAGGAAGAAAGTATATTATATTATTATTATTAATATATATATATATATTTTTTAAACGAATTACAGGTGCCGATCAATCGGTACTGGGAGCCGATCGATCAGCACCCTCTCGGGTGCACGATCAATTTTGCCTTGCAACAGCCTATCGATCGGCGCTTATGCGCCGATCTGTCGGCGCCCTTCCTCACCCCCTGCTCTTCTCTCTTTTCTTTATTTCAACTTCCTTCACACTAACTCACAACTACATCACCTAAACTCACACCAAACTTCTCTCGACACTCCTAACTCTTTGACTCATAATTTCTAAAAAAAATTGACTCCGATACGTCTGCGAAAACGTTAAAACCAAATGAAAACCCAAGTCGTTTACTATCCAAAAACTCAACAAAAATCGGGCAGCATAACTGCTAAACGTTTAAAACCAACAGCCTAAAAACCAAACTTTCATAAAACACGTTCAAGAGATTTCAAAACAATTCATAAACCACGTTACGAAATCAAACCAACAAAACCATCAAAGATTACAAATATCCAGAATAATTAGAAAATTGTACACAATCCCAAAATACCGTTTCCCCCACACATCCCATGGAAAACTATGGCCGAGAAGCCTCGACAATTGCCTACACCGGCATACCTCGTGCGCCGAATGCTGCCTAATCCTTGGCTCCCTCGTCTAGCTCACCTGAAAAGATATCGTCACCTACACCACAGGACACACACGTAAGCTTACGCTTAGTAAGTAATGAATGATTTCTGTAAACATGCACGATGCACACACACACCACACTAACACAAACAGATTCTACTCACTCAGTTGTTGTCTTACTCATGCACGTTAACGACAAGACGTTAAATCCCCTAGTGCTTCTCTTGCATGTTAACGACGAGGCGTTCAACTCTCTAGTGCATGCTCTAGAATGTTATTGACGAAGAATTAAACCCTCTAGTGATTCTTGCACGTTAACGACGAGGCGTTCAACCCTCTAATTGTAACGCCCGACATTTCGGCCAGGTGATTTTCTGACCATTCTAATTGTTACCCTTTATTTAACCTTTATGATTAAATTTAATGTTGAGACAAATTCATTACAAGTTGAGTAAAACTAGGTTGAGTGGCAATTTTGTAATAAAGACTGAAGGATTAGGTATAAATAGAAAATGGAAACCTTAAATCTCATTTAAACCTCACTGCAGCCGACATTTCCTCTCGGCGACTCCCTTCTTCTCTGGAGCCTTCTTCCTCCCCAGCAACTGGTTTTTCAGCCTCCGCTCCGATAACCCGCATTCTAGGTAAGATTTTGACAATATAGATGCCGGGTAGTCATTTAGAACTCTGTTTTCAGTTGAACTTGTACTTTCGGGCTCTTCAATGGCTGAGTCAGTTGGTTATCGTTCTTTATCTTCATTTGGTAATGTCACCCTTAAATCGATTCTGGACCTTTTATATAACCGACCCCGTTTAATCGATAGCTATATCTAGCTGTTTCGGTTTTGGATTTCAGACTGCACAGAGAACCTTAGCTGTTAGATTCTAGGATGACTTTCGATTAGAACTTTTAGGACTTTATTTTAACTACTGTAATGTGAAATGTGTTAGGTGAAGAAGTTGAAGAGAAGGTGATTCAAGTTGCTAAGGAATCCAGGTAAGTGAATGTATTAAGTTTCCGGCCAATAGGGCCCTACATCAAAGGATTAAGTTAGATTTAGTGAACATTGTCTGCTATATGTTTGATGAAATGTCGATGGATATGGTTCTGTTATTCTCATGTACTCCCCTGTCTTAGTTCGATGATTAAGTGCATTTATGTTATGCATCATGTTTTACTTCTCAAGCATATGAAAATGTTTTGAAATATGTTTTCTCATGAATAAGGTAAGAAGATAAAACTTATGCAACGTGGTTAAGTGAGGGTTGGGGGTGGTTCGGCGTATGTCACAGTCCGCAGTAGGACATATGAATACGACCCGCAGTAGGGACCATGATCAAACTCACTGTCGAACCCCCTTTACCGGCACAAATCCTCCCTTAAACCACATAATGTAATGAAGAATATGAATGATGAAAGGAATGATGAATATGAGCATGTCTACGAATGATGATTATGAACAATGAATACGAGATACGATTATGAATGATGATTAAGAACAAGCACGTGAAAAGAAAAGACTTATGAGCATGTTTTTCTCCAAGTTATGCATTCATGAACTCATAATAGTTTGCATTCCTTACTAAGCCTTAGGCTTACAGTTACACCTTATGATGTAGGTGAAGAAATATCAGGTGAGGAATTCAAAGTTGATGAAAATGTCTAAGCTCGGTTGCTGGAGGTGATCAGTGTGAAATCTGTGGCTGGATGGCGATTATGACCCTCTGGTTTTACTCTTAAGGTTTTAATGATAACTATGAACATAAAAGTTTAAGTAGGATGATGTTACTTATGATTATGGAGCTTGAACTTGTCTAGCTTGAATACTGATTATGAGTATATTATAAGAATATAGAATGAGTGATTTTAACTAAGTCTTCCGCTGTATGAGTTTTAATGAATCTGTGGTTTATTCTGTTGATGTCCCGGTGTTAAGTTTGAAGTTATAATGTTTGAGCTGCCGGTAGACGAAATGTATTTGTCTATCGGAGGGTGTGAGTGTTATTATGGAGTTTAGAAATCGGTAGATGAAGTTTGCTTGTCTACCGGAAGAAGAAGATGTTAGGTTAATGTTTAGTAGTCGGTAGATGAAAGTACTTGTCTATCGGCAGGAGATGTGTTATTTTGAAGTGTAGAAATCGACAGGAGGATTGTGATGGGAGTTGGGTAAGTTTGACTTCCGGAGGACGTCATCGGAAGAGGAAAAGTATTTGTCTTCCGGCTGACGTCATCGGCAGGAGAGTTGTGATGGGAGTCGGGTAAGTTTGACTCCCGGAGGACGACATCGGAAGAGGAAGAGTATTTGTCTTCCGGCTGACGTCACCGGCAGATAAGGGGTATTTGCCATCGGCAGATGAGAGCCTCGCTTATGGTTCTCTCATCGGCAGACATGGGACGTATCATCGGCAGATGGTGAGTTAATCTGTCGGAAGATGTAGTTGTCTTAAGCCATCGGCAGATGACGACAATGTCTGTTATCTGGCGATCGGTATGAGTAGTGAGTTAAGTTACCGGAAGATGTGATGCCACGTCATCGGCAGATATAGAGTATTTGCCATCGGCAGATGAGAGCATCGTCTATTGTTCTCTCATCGGCAGATGTAGGTGGCTTTCGTTGTATAATTGAACGGTGTTTTAATTGGTCACACGAGTTGCACGTGACTGTCGGCAGATGCAAATATGTGTGCCTGCCGATAGATGTTTAATGAATCATGTGAGATGCACGTGCTGACCGGTAGAACAACTAGATGTTTGTCGTTTAGCGATCGGCAGGAGTGAAAGCTAAACGCGGTTATTCAGCGAATTTAAGTTAGAATTAGATTTGATATATATATATATATAAAAAAAAGTATACTACGATTACAGAGGTATAAAAGTACGAATAAGTTTAAAGGAAAGTCATGACACGTGGCGATCCTCCTCGGGTCGTTACAATTATGGTATCAGAGCTAAACCAGGTTCTAAAATCGGTTCTGTAGACTGCCTTCCAGCACAGATTGCCACCTGAGTACTCTCCAACAACTGTAAGTGTTTACGATTCTAGTGATGTCATTATGTTAAGATGTGTTTCTATTATTGTTTAGGAATCTCAAGATGGTAAGAGGTCAACAGAGGGAAGACAACGTGGATAGTACCACCGTTGCTCAGCTAATAGAATTAGTTAATCGCCAATCACGACAAATAGAGCAACTAGTGATTACTAGAGAAGAGCTTGGGAACTCCAGCTCTAATGTAACTCATGATCATGGGGGTGAGCGCTTCCACAGGCTCAGACCCCCGACTTTCAATGGCCAAGTTTCTGACCCCATTTATGCTGAGGAATAGATCCAAAAAGTAGAGGACATGTTTAAGTATGCGAAAGTTGATGAAGGAGATAGAGTCACCTATGCTGTCTATCATTTGGAGCTGAATGCAAGGCATTGGTGGGATTCTCTTCAGAGCACTGTTAATGCAGAGACTATGACTTGGGATATGTTTAAGACTGCCTTCTTTGACAAGTACTTCAATAGGACCGTTCAGGCCAGCAAGAAGAAAGAATTCATGAACCTGCGGCAAACTGGCTCTGTGACGGATTATATATGCAAATTCGATGCTTTGTCACGGTTTGCTCCCCGACTGGTTGAGAATGATGAAGACAAGATTTACCAATTTGTTCAAGGACTGAAGCCGAGTTTGTATGTGAAGGTAAAGACTTCTGGGATACACAATATACCTTATGGCGAAGTGACGGCTAAGGCCCTGGAATTGGAGGAGGCTGAGATGACAGCTTATGCACAGCGTGAACAGCCAAGGAAGTTCACTAAGGAGACTCAACCACCACCACGGCAGAACAAGGGATGGCAACCCCAGCAGAACAGAAACCAGCAACAACAACAGCAAGGTGTTAAGAGATCCTTCAATCCAAGTGATGACCAAGGAAGAGGAAAGCGACCTTCGGCTCCCCTATGTTCCAACTGTCAGAAGAATCACCATGGGGAGTGCAAGCTGCACTCTGGCCGTTGCTATAGATGTGACAAGGTTGGACATATAGCCAGAGACTGCCCGATGCCATCAGACCCGAATCGAATTAGAGTTGCACCAAGAGTCTATGCTATGATGGAGGATGAAGATGTTGAACCACACACGGTCATATCAGGTACCATTATGGTTTGTGGTTTTTCTGCTTATACACTTATTGATACGGGAGCCACACACTCATTCATAGCAACCCTGTTTGTGTGTAAACATAAGTTAGAACTTTCGCCAGTTGATAAACCGTATAGAGTTATGTTACCATCAGGGAAGTCTTTACATTCTGAGCAAATGTTGAAGGGTGATGTTTTGTCCTTAGGAGATAAGGAGCTATATGTAGAACTGATTATGATTGACATGAAAGGATATGAGATTATTTTAGGAATGGATTGGTTATTTAGGCATTATGCCACGATTAGTTGTAGGTCTGGCCTAGTTGATTTCCGACCCCCAAATGGAGATCGGTATACCTTCCAAGCTATTCCAAAGATGAGTAAGATACCAATCATATTCTCACTAGTGACTCAACGGTTACTGAAGAATGGTTGCTTGAGTTATCTAGCCAACATAATGGATGTCCGAGTGAAGAATAAGGCGGAACTACAAGATATTCCTACGGTACGAGAGTTTCCTGAAGCATTCTTGGACGGTTTACCGGGACTACCACCCGATAGAGAGGTAGAATTTGTGATTGATACATACCCCGAGGCATTACCTGTGTCTAAGAACCCTTATCGAATGGCACCTGTTGAGTTGAAAGAATTAAAGGTCCAACTACAGGAATTAGTTGACAAGGGATTTATACGTTCTAGTAGTTCTCCCTGGGGTGCACCTGTCCTTTTCGTTAAAAAGAAAGATGGTTCTCTTAGAATGTGTATAGACTACAGAGAACTGAATAAGTTGACAGTCAAGAATAAATATCCTTTACCCCGGATAGATGACCTGTTTGACCAACTACAAGGAGCTAAGGTATTCTCAAAGATTGACTTACGTTCGGGTTATTATCAACTGAAGGTTAAGGAAGGAGATATACCAAAGACAGCCTTCAGAACCCGCTACGGACATTATGAATTTCTTGTGATGTCATTTGGACTGACTAACGCGCCTGCAGCTTTCATGGACTTGATGAACCGAGTATTTCGTGAATACCTGGATAAGTTTGTGATTGTGTTTATAGATGACATTTTAGTATACTCACAGACTGAAGCCGACCATGCTGAACATTTGAGAATAGTGTTATCAACCTTAAAACAGCAACAACTCTATGCCAAACTGTCCAAATGTGAATTTTGGCTAGATAAAGTCAACTTTTTAGGTCATGTCATTTCTGCTGAGGGCATATCAGTAGATCCAACTAAGGTTCAGGCCGTTAAGGACTGGCCGCAGCCAAAGAATGTCAGTGAAGTTCGAAGTTTCCTTGGTCTGGCTGGTTATTATAGGAAGTTCATTAAGGGATTTTCTATGATAGCTAAACCTTTAACCAACTTAACCAAGAAGGACATTAAGTATTCTTGGACTGAAGCCTGTGAAGATAGCTTCCAGACGTTAAAACTGAAGTTAACAACAGCTCCTGTTTTGACCCTCCCAACCGAAGAAGGAAAATTTAGTGTTTACTGTGATGCTTCTAAAGTCGGTTTAGGTTGTGTTCTGATGCAAGAGGGTAAAGTTATAGCGTATGCTTCTAGGCAGCTAAAGAGTTACGAGCAAAATTACCCCACTCATGATCTAGAATTAGCTGCTGTTGTTTTTGCCTTGAAGATTTGGAGACACTATTTGTATGGACAGCAGTGCGATGTGTTTTCTGACCACAAGAGTTTAAAGTATCTTTTCACCCAAAAGGAATTAAACATGAGACAGAGACGTTGGTTGGAATTTGTCAAGGATTACGATTTTGAGATCAAGTACCACCCGGGTAAGGCTAATGCTGTAGCCGATGCTTTGAGCAGAATGTCAAAAACAATGCAACCCGCAGTGTCAGTTTTGTCTGCACCCTTGAGGACTGAAGTTCAGAAGTTTGAATTGGAACTAGTTCCAGGGTTGTCAGCCTTACTTACCGATTTGACCATTCAACCAACGGTTTTGGAAAAGATCAAAGAGTCACAACAGAAGGATTCCGAGGAGAATAACAGTATGATGAATAAGTTGAAGGACGCCACCTCCGAGTTTAGTCTTTCCAATGATGGAATCCTGAGATTTAGGAATCGATGGTATGTCCCTTGTGATGAAGAATTACGTAAGTTGATTTTGGCCGAGGCTCACTCGTCTTCCTTTTCTATACATCCCGGTAGCACCAAGATGTATTGAGACTTGAAGTTACTTTATTGGTGGCCTAATATGAAGAGGGATGTCGCCAAGTACGTAGAATCATGCTTGGTATGCCAGCAAGTTAAAGCCGAGCACCAACGACCAGGAGGTACCCTTCAACCTCTACCTATTCCCGAATGGAAGTGGGAAAACATTGCCATGGATTTTGTTGTAGGCTTACCTAAAACAACTAAAGGACATGACAGTATTTGGGTTGTGATTGATAGGATGACAAAGTCAGCTCATTTCTTACCTGTAAAGACAACCTACACGATGGACCAACTTGCTAATCTTTACGTTCAAGAAATTATCAGATTGCATGGGATTCCCGTATCCATAGTCTCTGATCGTGACCCTAGATTCACCTCCCGATTCTGGAAAAGTTTACAAGGTACCTTAGGCACAAAGTTATCCTTCAGCACCGCTTTTCACCCGCAGACGGATGGACAATCCGAGAGGACCATTCAGATACTCGAGGATATGTTGAGAGCATGTGTGCTTGACTTTCAGACTACATGGAGTAGACACCTACCTCTGATTGAGTTTTCTTACAACAATAGTTACCAGTCCACCATTGGTATGGCACCCTATGAAGCTTTGTATGGCAGGAAATGTAGGTCACCTTTGTACTGGGATGAGGTTGGTGAAGCGAAGTTATTGGGCCCAGAGATTTTACAACAGATGTCAGACAAGATTACAGTCATTAGGAAAAGGATGTTAACTGCACAAAGCCGGCAGAAGAGTTATGCGGACCAAAGAAGAAGAGATCTTGAATTTTCTGTTGGCGATGAAGTTTTCCTGAAGATTTCACCATTTAGAGGAGTCTTAAGATTTGGTAAGAAGGGAAAGCTTAACCCACGGTTCATTGGACCATTCCCTGTCTTAGCTAAGATTGGTAGCACAGCCTATAGATTACTTTTGCCTCCATCTTTGGAAAAGGTTCACAATGTCTTTCATGTGTCTATGCTAAGGAAATGCATACGTGATCCGACTCAGGTTGTTGAACCAACAGAAATCGAAATTGAACCTAATTTGGTGTATGAAGAGAAACCAGTACAAATTTTGGATTCTACAGTGAAGACTCTAAGGAATAAGGAGATCTTGTTGGTTAAGGTCTTGTGGAAGAATCATGGTATTGAAGAAGCTACATGGGAACTACAGCAGGATATGTTGGACAAGTATCCAAAACTCTTTGCTTGACCAATTTTCGGGGACGAAAATTTTGTTTAAGGAGGGGTGGATGTAACGCCCGACATTTCGGCCAGGTGATTTTCTGACCATTCTAATTGTTACCCTTTATTTAACCTTTATGATTAAATTTAATGTTGAGACAAATTCATTACAAGTTGAGTAAAACTAGGTTGAGTGGCAATTTTGTAATAAAGACTGAAGGATTAGGTATAAATAGAAAATGGAAACCTTAAATCTCATTTAAACCTCACTGCAGCCGACATTTCCTCTCGGCGACTCCCTTCTTCTCTGGAGCCTTCTTCCTCCCCAGCAACTGGTTTTTCAGCCTCCACTCCGATAACCCGCATTCTAGGTAAGATTTTGACAATATAGATGCCGGGTAGTCATTTAGAACTCTGTTTTCAGTTGAACTTGTACTTTCGGGCTCTTCAATGGCTGAGTCAGTTGGTTATCGTTCTTTATCTTCATTTGGTAATGTCACCCTTAAATCGATTCTGGACCTTTTATATAACCGACCCCGTTTAATCGATAGCTATATCTAGCTGTTTCGGTTTTGGATTTCAGACTGCACAGAGAACCTTAGCTGTTAGATTCTAGGATGACTTTCGATTAGAACTTTTAGGACTTTATTTTAACTACTGTAATGTGAAATGTGTTAGGTGAAGAAGTTGAAGAGAAGGTGATTCAAGTTGCTAAGGAATCCAAGTAAGTGAATGTATTAAGTTTCTGGCCAATAGGGCCCTACATCAAAGGATTAAGTTAGATTTAGTGAACATTGTCTGCTATATGTTTGATGAAATGTCGATGGATATGGTTCTGTTATTCTCATGTACTCCCCTGTCTTAGTTCGATGATTAAGTGCATTTATGTTATGCATCATGTTTTACTTCTCAAGCATATGAAAATGTTTTGAAATATGTTTTCTCATGAATAAGGTAAGAAGATAAAACTTATGCAACGTGGTTAAGTGAGGGTTGGGGGTGGTTCGGCGTATGTCACAGTCCGCAGTAGGACATATGAATACGACCCGCAGTAGGGACCATGATCAAACTCACTGTCGAACCCCCTTTACCGGCACAAATCCTCCCTTAAACCACATAATGTAATGAAGAATATGAATGATGAAAGGAATGATGAATATGAGTATGTCTACGAATGATGATTATGAACAATGAATACGAGATACGATTATGAATGATGATTAAGAACAAGCACGTGAAAAGAAAAGACTTATGAGCATGTTTTTCTCCAAGTTATGCATTCATGAACTCATAATAGTTTGCATTCCTTACTAAGCCTTAGGCTTACAGTTACACCTTATGATGTAGGTGAAGAAATATCAGGTGAGGAATTCAAAGTTGATGAAAATGTCTAAGCTCGGTTGCTGGAGGTGATCAGTGTGAAATCTGTGGCTGGATGGCGATTATGACCCTCTGGTTTTACTCTTAAGGTTTTAATGATAACTATGAACATAAAAGTTTAAGTAGGATGATGTTACTTATGATTATGGAGCTTGAACTTGTCTAGCTTGAATACTGATTATGAGTATATTATAAGAATATAGAATGAGTGATTTTAACTAAGTCTTCCGCTGTATGAGTTTTAATGAATCTGTGGTTTATTCTGTTGATGTCCCGGTGTTAAGTTTGAAGTTATGATGTTTGAGCTGCCGGTAGACGAAATGTATTTGTCTATCGGAGGGTGTGAGTGTTATTATGGAGTTTAGAAATCGGTAGATGAAGTTTGCTTGTCTACCGGAAGAAGAAGATGTTAGGTTAATGTTTAGTAGTCGGTAGATGAAAGTACTTGTCTATCGGCAGGAGATGTGTTATTTTAAAGTGTAGAAATCGACAGGAGGATTGTGATGGGAGTCGGGTAAGTTTGACTTCCGGAGGACGTCATCGGAAGAGGAAAAGTATTTGTCTTCCGGCTGACGTCATCGGCAGGAGAGTTGTGATGAGAGTCGGGTAAGTTTGACTCCCGGAGGACGACATCGGAAGAGGAAGAGTATTTGTCTTCCGGCTGACGTCACCGGCAGATAAGGGGTATTTGCCATCGGCAGATGAGAGCCTCGCTTATGGTTCTCTCATCGGCAGACATGGGACGTATCATCGGCAGATGGTGAGTTAATCTGTCGGAAGATGTAGTTGTCTTAAGCCATCGGCAGATGACGACAATGTCTGTTATCTGGCGATCGGTATGAGTAGTGAGTTAAGTTACCGGAAGATGTGATGCCACGTCATCGGCAGATATAGAGTATTTGCCATCGGCAGATGAGAGCATCGTCTATTGTTCTCTCATCGGCAGATGTAGGTGGCTTTCGTTGTATAATTGAACGGTGTTTTAATTGGTCACACGAGTTGCACGTGACTGTCGGCAGATGCAAATATGTGTGCCTGCCGATAGATGTTTAATGAATCATGTGAGATGCACGTGCTGACCGGTAGAACAACTAGATGTTTGTCGTTTAGCGATCGGCAGGAGTGAAAGCTAAACGCGGTTATTCAGCGAATTTAAGTTAGAATGAGATTTGATATATATATATATATAAAAAAAAGTATACTACGATTACAGAGGTATAAAAGTACGAATAAGTTTAAAGGAAAGTCATGACACGTGGCGATCCTCCTCGGGTCGTTACACTAATGCTACTTGCACGTTAACGACGAGGCGTTCAACCCTCTAGTGCTTCTTTTACACATTTCAAACTCACCATTAAAACCATGCACAACACTCGTTGTTCGTTTGCTAAAACAATGATGCATGACATTCCCACATTACTCAAACACAAACCAAAACAACAACCAAACAATAAACCCTACCGTTCCGTGGTGTTGGCCCAAAGGCAAAACAAATACAATCCACTACTTACCTATTCCTCTGCACGTGTTTGTTCACTTTGACTACGCTAAACGTTCGCTCGTCAACTTATCACGTTAAGGGGAAAAACACTTAGAAACCATTAATATAATTCTAAGGAATGCCTAAACCAATTTAATAACAACTTAACCAATTCTTAAAGCTTAAATCTCAAAAACCCGAAATTCCCACAATTTCTATCACCTAACTTCAATCGGCCATAACTTACTCATTTTTCAACAGATTTCGACGATTCACCCCATTCCATAAACCTCTCCACGTCTACTATCCATTGAAGTAAACAAATTAACTATCCAAACACCATGGAAAACTCGAACACAGCAAAACAGAATCGGTGCATATAATGTCCAAAACCAGTTTTTGCATAACTTCCACCAAAACTTTAATCTATCCTTAAAAACAACCTAAAATAATCAATCTAACATCTAAACCACTAAATTTATGAAAAAAACTAGCCAAGGCATGAAATTTTTGGAATTCACCTTTAGGGTTTTCCAAACCCTAATCAAATTCCACCAAAACACTTGAAAATCATAAAAAACTATCACTGATAGGTGTAAAACTATAAATGTAATATCCGGATTGTACGGATTTTTGATTTAATATATTATATTGATATATTATATTATTTGTGGCATTATTAGTACATATGTCAAATTAATTCAGTTTCGCAAACGGAAAGCGTCATTTGAATCCTAACGATTTATACGAATTTTAAGGAATTTACGAGAATTTTCGGAATAATAACGCTATATTCCAAGTAATTACGTTTCTTGAGATATAACAATGTTTTATTAAAAATAGTAAACGAGTTCCGTTTTGCGAACGGACAGTTTTAATAAATCCCTGGTGACAAGTTAGACTTGTTGGCAAAATTTGGAAATTTAGAGAACTCAAACCGTTGGACGATTAATGAAACGAATGAATAAAATATGAGGAAGGGCAAAATAGTAATTTTTCGAATCAAAATAATTAATAAAAACAAATCACCCCCCCTCCTTTGGCAGAATCACTTTTCCTTCTGTCTTCTTTCTCCTCCTACGACCAGAGAGCAAACCCTCTCTGTTCTCTCAAGAGATTTTGACGATCCGACCTCCAATCTCTTCCGTTTCTCTTCCGTTCCTCGTCATTTCTTCTCCTCTCGCTACTCTCGGTATGTACCTACAATTTTAGAGCTTTTATTTCAACGTTTACGCCGTTTTAGATAATTAGGGTTTCGATTAAATCTCGTTAAAAATGCGAATTAGGGTTCGTAATTAATAGGTTAGCTGTGATTAAGTATGTATTGGACGTTAGTGGACGAAGAAAAATCAATTTGAAAAAAAGTTAAAAATTGGTAAATTTCCGAGTTTTGAGAGAAAAACTCGTTAATTGAGATTTCGAATTATCGAGCATTAATTGGCGTTCTAAATGCTTTGATTAGCTAAGTGAGGAATTTAGGAAAAGTTCTTTAGTTAAGGTTTGAAATTTGGACGTTAATGGTTTAAATTGGTTTTAACTGCGAATATCATGTTTTCTTCAGACCCACGACTCTCGTGGACAAAGCTCGAGATTCAGCGCGCTCGAGGTAAGTTTTCGTGACTTACTTTGACCAATCGGTCTACACCATACTTCGATGTCGTATCGAGGATCCCTGAAGAGTAGTTTGTTTAATCTGCTTTTGGTTGGGTAGTTAGGTTTAATTGTTTATAGGTTAGTTTATTTCGGTCTTGATGGTATACATGTGTTTGTTTATTGTATGGTTACATTATGCTTATAACTGTTCATGCATCACGTGTTTCAAAATGGCATGAAAATGGATTTCTGCACGAGTTTTCAAATGAAATGAATAATGAACGAAAATACGTAATCTGTATCTGGTCACGCGGGATGGGGCTCAGGCATGGCTGTAGGGTTTGTGAGCATGTACCCCCCTCCTCTAAATCGAAAGTGGTAGTCCGACCGCGGGATGTATCCTTTCCATTTAGAGGGCTGATATCTCGGTGGCAATATGTAAGAAATGATCTGATATGTCTGATATGCATGTTTTCTGAACTTCATATGCACTGCACGCATGCATCTGCATTTACGTAACTTACTGAGATTTCAATATCTCATATGTGTCTGTATGGTGTAGGTGATATTTTAGGAGACATTGAGCCAGGTGAGGATGACGTTCCTCCTCCTAGCGTGGGGTGCCGTTGATGGATGATGGCCGTGGGTGTGCGCTGAGCAGTCGAGGCGTGTATTGACCCGTGGGGGATGTATGTAAAGGTTTTGGGGGTTTTTGAGACATTTTGGATTGATGATAAACTGTATAGAACATATTAGGGTGCTTGGTTCTGGATAGAGGTTAGATAACATTTTGGTAATTGTATGTAAAACGCTTTGGTTTAAACTGTTTACTGAATGTTTTGAAAATGTTTTGATTGGTTTAGGTTGTTACGGATAGCTCGGTTTTTAGAGCTATCCACGCAGTTGGACTTCGCAAAGTCTGCTGTAAGCTAATTGAGTTTAGAATACGTTTAATTGGATGGATGAGTTATAAGTTTATTGTGATTTTAGGTGTAAAACCATAGAAGTTTTGCTCTCTGGAAATCGGATTCCAGAGAGCTAATTGAAGTGTTTCCAGAAAGCTAATTGAAGTGTTTGATGCATAGAGTGTTGAAGGGTTTGAAGGAACTGGAAGCAGGTGTGAGGGAACTGGATCGCTGCTTGCTGTGGAGCAATGCAGCGATCGATCTCTGCTGCAGAGCAGAGATCGATCGCTGTTGCTATAATGCAATGCAGCGATCGATCTCTGCTGTGCAGCTGAGATCGATCGCTGTTGCATAATGTAATGCAGCGATCGATCTCTGCTGCAGCGCAGAGATCGATCGCTGCCACGGCTCAGCGATGCAGCGCACAGTCGCTGCATGTAGCAGCGACTGGTCGCTGCCTTATTTGTTTTCAGGGCGGACCGTTTTGCCCTCCCCTTTTTCTGATTTGTTTTAAGTTATTTTTATTAAGTAGTTTAAATGTTATTTAGTTATTAAGTGTTTGTTTTAAATGATTTCAAGGTTAGATTTCAATTCCGATTTCGATTCTGATTTCGATTTCGGTTTAGGTTCCGCTTAGAGTTTATTTAAGTAAAAAAATAATAATAAAAAAAATAAAATAATACGGGAAATACGGTGTGACGACCCCAACCCGATCAGGGCCGCCACGGACTAGCCGTGACATAACCATTACCTAAGCCCTCGTATTTTCTCATAATTTTTTTTTTTCATTTTTGATTTTTACTTAACACTTTAAAAGAAAACTAACTCAGACAATTGACCCACCTCTAACGACCTTTAGTGTCTAACTTTGACTTAAACATTTGACTTAAACATTTTGAGCGTAAAACATTTTGACTTTTAAAACATTTAGAACTAGACTAAAACCATTACTAACTTAAAACAATTAACACTTAAAGTAAGATCAATTAAAACAAAACACTAATATAACCTACAATTTTGGACAAATTCAAGAAATCGAACTGCGTGGATCGCTCTAAAAATCGAGCGTATCCATACCTGTTTTAAAATGACCATACATTTAAAAATACCCAAACAGTTCCAGTATATTCTCCAAAATAAAGACTTCACATTTTAAAAATCTACTACCACAACATATACATCATTCTAAATAATCTACTACCACTATATATATATATCAAAACTCAACCTTTCATACGTTTTTCTATCAAATCATCCGATCCACATACTTAAGCACTCTCATACTTTCACAAACAAATCCCAATCAAATCCTCAAAACAAACATCGAGCATAAACACGAAATTCCCTAGAACATCACCAAAGACATACATTAGCCAATCATTAAAAATAGCTACATCCACTATAAAATTTCCTGAACATTAAACTTAACTATACGCCCTAAAATCCATCATCTTTCTAACCAACAAAAGCTAACTCACATCATTCGACATACATCATTCAAGCCATCGGATCATCAAGCCAAAACACACCCCGTCGCCACGAGCACCATCCGTCGACCACCTGTTCATTGTCATCAAGAGAAGCTCTCACCTTCACACCTGTCACCTACATCATACAATAACTACATTAAGCCTAATGCTTAGTAAGGAGCGTGCTAAACATGACATTTCATATATATGCATGACATTTATAAAACATTTTCGTTTCATTTCTTTTAAACCATTTTCTTGCCCCGTAGTACATTCATGACTTGCCCCATAGTACATTCATGACTTGCCCCGTAGTACATTCGTAACTTGCCACGTAGTACATTTGTGACTTGCCCCGTAGTTCATTCATCATTCATCATTCATCATTCATCATTCATCATTCATCATTCATCATTCATCATTCATCATTCATCATTCATTCTTTAATTCAACATTTTCATAAAACATGCTCATAAATAGTTCGTATGCACTTTTGAGAAAACATGATGCATGAGGAGACATACACATAAGGAAAACCTATCACATGAGCACTAACATACACGTAAGGAAAACTTATCGAATGAACGCTACCTAAATTGCTAAGGCACTACTTAACTACCCGTCGTTCCTTAGCTATCCGTATGACCACTTTATTCATAACATTCAACATTTTCAACATTATACGACGTAGGGCCTTAATGGCCGGAAATCCTAACGCTCACTTACCTGGCGTCCGTAGCAAGCCGTGCACCGTCCTTGAAGTCGTCTCCACCTAAGGCATTTCATAAATAAAGGACATTAAAATCGATCCTAATTAAACTGATTTCAAACTTAAACTAATCTCCTAATTAAGGAAATTCTTTCCTAAAACTTCCATTTTCTCATTCGAGCATAACTAAACTCTCATTTTTGTGAAAACATCTTTAACTACTATTTCTAGCCTAATCCAATTAAAACCTAATTAAATGGGCCACTAATTTGGGTTCGGTAAAAACCGACCTAAAACTTCGAACGCGCGTAACTTTCGCGTCGGTTATCGGAATCGAACGATTCCAGTGGCCACGTACTCCTCTAATAACCTATTTTAATCTGCCAAAAGGAATTTCAAAACAAATGACCGGAACTAGGTCAATTTGGCAGAAACCCGAAACTGCCCTTTCTCGGAAATTTTCCTCTTTCCGATTTTTCATCAAATTCCATCAATTTCTTCACCAATCGACCACGTATACCATCAATTAGAATAATCTAACCTAAAATCAAAGCTACATTAAGCAAAACCCGAGTTGCCCTAATTCGGCCTCACTGAATTTCGCTCACATTGAGCATTCCACGGCCAATCAACGATAGCCGGCGTTAAGCACGACCGTTTGACACTGAAAGCCACCAAAAACGGCCGGCGATCGGAGCTCAATCGAGCTCGCCACCCACAGCCCAAAACCGAACCGAAAGGAGGAGAAAAACGAGCCATACCGGTTGGGTTTCGCGTGGAGATGGCCAGAGATCGCAACGCCGCCGGTGTCTGCACGCCAGAACGGAGGTCGGAGCCGTGGTGGCCGTCGGTCGCGCGTCTCCCTTCTCTCTCGGCGTCGGGCTCGCTGCGTTCGCAAGGCAGGGGAATGGCTTCATCGTGAAGCCATTCCATTTTTATAAAAATTGTCATTTTTTATAAAAATTATTTAATCTTTACTTATTAATTTACTTAAATACCCTTAACTCAATCCTATGCTTAACTCTTTAATTAGTCTATCGATTCGGTTTCTCTGCAATTTCCTTATTCCTCCAAATATTCCAATTTAATCTCAGAGTTATAACAAAACTCACCGTTCACAAAACGGACTTATTTTGCTATTTTTACGAATTAATATACTAAAAGGCTAAAACGAGAATTCTAGCATTACTCTTCTCGATTTGGGTTTCTAAAATTTCACTTATTCTTCCACAAATCCCCATAAATTCCTAGGGTCCTAATAAAACTATCCGCTCACAAAACGGACCTAATTTACTTATTTACGAAAATAGCCTTGGAGCGGAAACCCGAAAACTCGGGTGTTACATACGGGTACGGTATTAGGGGTGTTACAATAAACCCACTTAATTCTCACCTTAGAACTCTTGAAAACCTTGAAGAAATAGAGTGGAGAGGAGTCTTCAATGGCTGGAATTTTTGTGGTGCTAAGGGGAAAGAAGATGATGGTTTTTGTTCTTTTTACCCACACTTTACTAAATTTATAACACAATTTTTACCACTTTTTAAGTTTTCCACCAAAATTCTTATTTTTATAAAACAACCCACTCTTTTTTTCTTCACCCTTAACCAACGTGAAATGCATCCTCTTTCTACCACTTTTATTTCTTTTCCATTTTAACTTTTTGACTTTTCAAACCTCATCAATTCATTCCTCTTTTTGTTCACTTTTTTCTTTCCTTCTTTCTATTAGTCATTCATTCTTTTGACTTTTCCAAATATTTCTTTTTACTTTCTTTGTTAACTTCTTCAACGCCAAAACACAACCCATACCTATCTTAATTGACTTTTTCTTCCAATCATGTAATTCATTTATACATAAAATTCCACTTATAAAATTTCTAACTAAACCACTTTTAGGTTTTCTCTCAAAATCTTCTTCCAATATCACTCTCTCATTTCTATATGTAGTATAACACTTAAATGAAATTTAACTCCCATTACTTAACTAATCTAAGGCTATGCACGCTATAGGAATTTTTCGGGTGTTACAATCCACCCTCCTTACAAAAATTTTGTCCTCAAAATTTGTGTGTTAGTTATTTCTCCATTACTCACTCCCGCTCTACCCTCTAAACATTTGAGTTGCCACGCTAAATCTCAACTACGCTCGCTACGACCTAAGTCATCTATCGGGTGCCTCTAATTACCTCTCGGTAATAACAATTCCTACATCTCTAAAGTTTTGACTTCACCTAACTCTACACTTTATAGCTTAAGTACTCGAGTACTTCTACGTAAATTAATAGCACCCTAAGCATTCATCACTTAGACCCTTAAATCTAACTTAGTTCTCAACTCTAGCTTTTCCTCTGGCTAATTTCATCTAATTCCTCACTTCACACTTCTGTGTCTATTAAACACATACATAACTTATTCAAGTCCTCAATTTAGAATTCCTCTTCATTTTACTATCTCATTTCTAGCTTATCACTCACACCCCTTGTACCTATTTACCTCAAACCATCAAGACATTTTCTTGTTCATTCTAACACCATCTTCGAACTCAAAGCTCTCACACTTAAGTCTATCTAATATTTTCAAAGTATATTTTGAGTCCTCATACTTACATACATTATGCTTAATTTATCCAACTTTTACTTCAGTCATCACAAAACACTATCAACTTTTAAGTCTAAACTACCTCATTCCTCACTCTTCACCCGACAGCCTACATAGTGTATACGCACTTCGTCTTCGACCCCATTAATTTCGACTTCAAATTTTCATAAACTTCCTAAATTAACCTTCCCTCTAAATTCACTCACAAAATTTCCGTGTGAACTTTCCTCTCTTCCTATTTGATAACCTCTAACTTCATCAGCTTCACACGAAACATTAAATTCTTAATGGCTATTCTTATCATTTTAACTCTTCACTAAAGTTAACTAATGTAACGATCCAAACCCGAAACCCCATTCCGGGCCATCACAAAACCTTACTTGACGTTGACTTTGACTTACACTGTTCGGCGTAAATTTCTTTTTTTTATATAAAACATTTAAAACGAGGCTAAAACAATTATTCGGTAAATATTTACTTGGTTTTTGAGTCCTTAAAATTCTTTAAAATGCGTGGGGTACGCTCGTAAAATACGTGTTGTAACACCCGGAATTTTCCTACAACTTATGTAGCCGTAGATTAGAATAGTAGAAGTTGTATGGGAGGTTAATTAGTCAAAAGTATGTGTATTGAGATGAGAAGAGAAAGGGTGAACAATTGACTTTCAAAGGTTGAAAAGTCAAAGATAACCAATGGGATAAAGACTTAAGAAAAATGGCATGGAAGAATAAGGAGAAGCATCCACGTTGGAATGCTTGAAACAAAAGTCAAGTGGGGGTAGTTTTCTAAATTTAGAAAGTTTGGTTGAAGAATTCAAAAGTAGAAAAAATGGTTAGGTTAAAAAGATGATTTCCACCTTTTTCTCCTTCATCTTCTTCGACTGTGCTCTCCTCCATTGCAGCACCTTATTTTCTTCTTTTCATCAAGGGTTTGCAAGGTTTCAAGGTAATAATGCATGGGTTTTGGTTTGGTTTCACTTAGGTGTTGATTTGTGAGTGTTTTAGTGAGTTTAGAGTGAGTTTTGTGAGATTTAGAAAACCCTAACTTGAGGACTCCAAAAAATTGAGTTTAAATGTTAGATGTCTTTCCTATTTTGATGATTTAGTTGTTTAATGGATTGGTTTAGGTGGTTTGGTTTGGTTTCACTTAGGTGTTGATTTGTGAGTGTTTAGTGAGTTTAGAGTGAGTTTGTGAGATTTAGAAAACTGTTTTCCTATTTTGTGATTAGTTGTTTAATGGATGGTTTAGGTTGATTTTAGGGTTAGATTGAAGATTGGAGTTGAGTTTGGGAAAAACCAGTTTTTAACTCAAAGGGGGTCAGTTCTGTTTTCTGGATTTCAGCTGAGCTAATGTGTTTGTTTGGTTAATTTGGGTGTTTCAATGGATAGTAGACGTGTAGAGGTTTCCGAATTGGGGTGGCGCGTCAAAATCCGTTGTAAAACGAGAGAGTTATGACCGTTTGAAGTTAGACGGTCACTTTTGGGGTAAAAACCGAGTTTAGTGTTTTGGAAAGGAATTTTTGTTGTAGTTTTAGTTAGTTAGGTTAAGAATTTCCTTAGAGTTTGTTAGTATATACTAAGTTGAGTTTTCGTGATGTTAGGTTATCGAGCGTGTACTTTGGTTGGATGAAGTGACAGCCCATTTTGGAGCAGCCAGGTAAGTAGTGGATGTGTGCCTTTTCCATTCGGGCCTACACAACAGAACGGTAGGGAATTGTTTGTTTGCTTTGTTTGGTTGTTTGCTTGATTTTTTGTATGTGACATGTATCATTGTTTTCAAACTACGAAACGAACAGGTTTTTAGCATGTTTTGAATTGTGTGGATGAAATGTAAGATATACAACAGTGTGATAGGCAAATGTGTCTCGAGTGCTACTCGAGAGGTACGTAAATGTGTCTCGAGTGCTACTCGAGAGGTACGCAACTGTGTCTTGAGTGCTACTCGAGAGGAACGAAACTGTGTCTCGAGTGCTACTCGAGAGGTACGCAAATGTGTCTTGAGTGATACTCGAGAGGTACGCAACTGTGTCTTGAGTGCTACTCGAGAGTTACGCAACTGTGTCTCGAGTGCTACTCAAGAGGTACGCAACTGTGTCTTGAGTGCTACTCGAGAGGTACGCAACTGTGTCTCGAGTGCTACTCGAGAGGTACGCAACGTTGTCTCGAGTGCTACTCGAGAGGTACGGAAATGTGTCTCGAGTGCTACTCGAGAGGTACGCAACTGTGTCTCGAGTGCTACTCAAGAGGTACGCAACTGTGTCTCGAGTGATACTTGAGAGGTACGCAAATGTGTCTCGAGTGCTACTCGAGAGGTACGCAACTGTGTCTCGAGTGCTACTCGAGAGGTACGTAAATGTGTCTCGAGTGATACTCGAGAGGTACGCTGTGTCTCTAGTAGAATGATATTCTACGAGAGAGGTACGCTGTGTCTCGAGTAGAATGATATTCTACGAGAGAGGTATCCTTATGCTAAATGTAGTGAGAATGCGATGCATACAACCGAGAGTTAGAAATCACATGTATTAGGGTTGTGTGTAAGGGTTGTGGGTGCATCGTACTTTGTTTGTGTATGCATATCAGTTTTCCCTACTTGCTAAGCATTAGGCTTACGTTTTGTGTTCTGTGGTGTAGGTGACGAGTATTTGACAGGTGAGGTTGACGAGACTGCCGAGGATTAGGCCGCAGTCGGAGGAGTACGGAGCTCGCCGGTGTAGGCTATTTGTCGGGGCGTCTAGATCACTATCCTTCTTCGGGTATTTTGTGGGAATAAAATAGATAGTTTTGTGGTGGTTTTGTAAGAAATTTGGTTTGAAAGAAGATTTAGCACGTGTATTGGTAATTGTTTTCGTAACTAGTTTTAAAGTTTTTGAGTCGGGGGTATTGTGGAGAATTGATTGTCGTATTTGGGAATTTGAAATATATATTTTCGGGTTTGATTTGCAGGTTTTTGGTTTAAAGAAATTTAGGCGTTATGCCGTTCGTTTTGATTTTAAAACAAACGACGTCGGGTTTAAGTTAATTATTTTTCTAAATATCTGTTTGAAGTCGGTTTTCTAAAATTTTTAAGGGATTTGAAGATTTAAGTGTCGGGGATGTATGGCTAATGTTTCGTGATTTTTGGAGGTGTTCGGGATGGTAAAATATGAGAAATAGTAGGGAAGGGTCAAAAGAGGTAAAAATGGAAGTTTTTAGGGTGTTTTGGGTCGAGAAAACCCGAGCCAGCCCGATCGATCGGGCCCGGGACACGACTGATCGTGGTCGGGAGGTTTTTGGGTGAAAATGGCCTGAGCGTGCCCGATCAATCGGGCTAAAACCGCGATCGATCGCGGCTGGCACGCACGGGGCGCGCCCAGCGCGCAGCCCTTTGGGCAATTTTTTTTAAATTTCGTTTTTTTGAAATTTCTCCTATTTCTACAATGTTTTGACCCAACATTTTCCGACGTATTTTAAACATATTTTTAGCCCGTTTTCCAATAAATTTTGAGGGTTCAAAAAACCCGAAAACGAGTCGTAAAGTTTACGAAAATAATTTTAAACGATGTTTTAAATGCGGGGTTGGCTTGAAAAGTAGCGCACCGAGCCGGGGCGGGTTCGGGGGCCTTACAAGATGGTATCATAGAGTTAGTGGTCGAGTCGTTCAAAGGATTACCCGACAATGCCGGCCGCCGTGCAACGTGCTTCACCGACTGTAAGTATTTTTGTAACTCTAGTTAGTTTCTTTTCTAAGATTAGCTTTCCTAACCTTTTACAGGAATAGCAAAGAAAATGCCTAGAAACCCAGGACAGCCAAGACGACCCGGACGACCCCGGAATGAACCCGAACCATCTGAGGATCTGAATAAACAACTTAGGGATCTTTTAAACGTGCAATCTCAATTACTTAGAATTTTTATGAATCAAGGATTACTGGGAAATATTGGAGAGGGGTCCAGCTCTTGAGATGGCTCTAGCGGAGATAGATTTCGAAGGTTAAAGCCTCCGGCATTCGAAGGAAGTTTGACGGATCCTACAGCGGCTGAAAATTGGATTTGTACAGTTGAAGAAATTTTTATTGTGGCGGATGTAGAGGATGAAAACAAGGTTAAATGTGCTACCTTCCATTTGTCGAATAGTGCTAAAAACTGGTGGGGAACAGTGAAAGCCACAGCAAATATTCAGAGCATGACCTGGGAAGAATTTAAGGAGCTGTTTTATGAAAAATATTACAACCGAACGGTTCAATCTGAGAAGCGATTGGAGTTCATGGCTTTGAAGCAAACCGGATCTGTGGGAGATTACATCCAACAATTTGAATCTTTGTCCCGATTTGCCAGTCGTCTGGTCGGTAGTGAGGAGGATAAAATATTCCAGTTTGTGCAGGGTTTAAAACCGGAGATTGAAATGCTAGTAAAGACATTCGGAATTGAAGGGATACCATATACTCGTGTGACGGCCAAGGCTTTAGAAGTAGAGGCAACTGCAAGTAAAATTCTTAAACCCACCGAAGCTCCAAAAAGGATTTTTAAGGATATTACAGACCAGGTGAGCAGAGATGAATCATCTTTCCAGTTTCAAGGAACGAAGAGACCGGGAGGTGACTTAAGTGATCAGCAAGGAGGGAATAAGCAAAGAAGGTATCCACAATGTCCTAAGTGTTTAAAGATTCATCCAAGGGAATGTGGATAGTATGCAGGAAGATGCTACAATTGTTTTGAAACCGGACATCTTTCTCGGGATTGTACAATGCCAAAAGTCATTCGGTGCTTCAGATGTAACAAGCTTGGTCATGTAGCCAAGGATTGCTATGCATCAAAGAAAGGACCAGCTAAGGATTGACCAGCCGTGACTTCAGGTACGGTATTTGTAGTTCAATGGCTGTTGTTACGATGATAGGTTGGGGTGTTGTATTTTTTTTAGTTTTGGGTAGTAATGGCTTTCGTAATAAAGTTAGCTGAATGTTGGTTGGTGGAATATCGTTGGGGCTCTAGCAAGGAAAGAAGTAGCATTATGAGAGGGTTAGGGTTGTTGATTACGATAGATGTTTTAAAGAGTTTGCTCCAGCGTGACAATAAGTTGAGGATAGGAGATGAAAGTTAGAAGGATAACTAGAGAGTATATTCTAGATTTTGGACGAACGAACTTAGGAAGAGATTTAGTAATGAGATGAGTAAGTAAGGATTTAGTTTTCTGAGTAAAGCTGAAGAACGTAGAGAATAACGGATAAGAAGGAAAGAAAAGTCTTACACATAGATTTTATGAGTAAATACAATGGAAGGTTAGAATCTGATTCGATACCTTAAGAAGGGATAAAATTTGAGGAAATTATAGCGTTCGAAGGAAAGGAACAGAAATTAACTTCGAAAAGTGTTTGAGTGCGTAGAGAGAATATGAAGTTAAAAAGTTAGAGGTTTTGGTATTTGGTGACATAGCTAGTTAAGCATAGGATGTAAGTTGAAATTCAAAATGCTATTAGATCTTGAGTAAAGAAAAATTTAAATTGTTGCAATGCAAGATCGATGAGTTATGAGCTGGCATTATGAATTTTGGAATGGGACTTAGAAAAGAGGCAAATGAAGAGATGAGTTAATCTTAAAAAAGAGAGAGACAAGCATGTTAGTCAGTAAAGGATTTAGTAACCAGTGTGAAAATGAGGAGTTAGAGAATATTGATAGAAAGGAGCGAAGTTCACACGAAAGTTATACGAGTGAATTTAGAAGTAAAGTTAATTCTGGAGGATTATAGAAGTTCCGTTAGAATTTTTAGGTTGAAGTGAAGTGTGTAAACACCATTCGACGTGTTGAGCGTAAAAGTGGAACAGAGTTAGTTTAGATCTAAGCATTTGAGAATGTTCGGTGTTAACGATAGTAAAGGTTATCTCGAATATGAGAAGTCAGATAATACTTGAATGAAGGGGAAAATATATGAAATAGTGAGACTTCGGAGAACGATGTTAAATGGCTAAGGAAGTGTCATGGTGGTTCGAGGTAAATAGGAAGAAAGTGTTGAGAACAAGTTAATGCAGATCTCAAAATTTGTAGAGTTTAATAGAGACTGAGGTAAAAGTTGGACAAATTAAGCGTAGTTAATGAAATTATGAAAATTCAGATCCTCTTTTGAGGATTAGGGTAAGGTAGTTATTATTGAGTTCTTAGTGTTACTGTATTGAGGATACTTTGGGATTAAAAAAAATAATAATAAATAAATAAAAATAAAAATAATAATAATAATAATAAAATAATAAAATAATAATCATAATAAATAATAAATAATGTGATTGAGGACTTAGTTAAACTGCGTTTGACAAAAAGTTAAAGTTGAAAGTAGAATAGAAAAGATTGAGGGTCTAAGTGATGAGTGCTCAAGTTAAAGTCAACGGATATAGTTCGGAAAGTAACTTTGGAGATGTAGAGAGTTAGCGGTACGCGATAGGTGAATAGAAGGGAATTAAAAGCTAAGGCTTTAAAGTAAGAAGGTTGTATTGAGTTCTGGGAGTTACGGTACTAATATAGTTAGATAAGTATTTGTTGAATATAGGTGAAAGCGAAAACTTGGAGAAGTGTTTAAGGGCACCCGATAGATGTGTAGAACCATAGAATAGTTGAGATGCGACATGGAAACTCACATAGTAAGGGGATGGAGTTGGAATGATAAAGTGGAAAAATCACTAAGGTACGCAAATTTTGAGGACAAAATTTTTGTAAGGAGGGTGGATTGTAACACCCGGAATTTTCCTACAACTTATGTAGCCGTATATTAGAATAGTAGAAGTGGTATGGGAGGTTAATTAGTCAAAAGTATGTGTATTGAGATGAGAAGAGAAAGGGTGAATAATTGACTTTCAAAGGTTGAAAAGTCAAAGATAACCAATGGGATAAAGACTTAAGAAAAATGGCATGGAAGAATAAGGAGAAGCATCCACGTTGGAATGCTTGAAACAAAAGTCAAGTGGGGGTAGTTTTCTAAATTTAGAAAGTTTGGTGGAAGAATTCAAAAGTAGAAAAAATGGTTAGGTTAAAAAGATGATTTCCACCTTTTTCTCCTTCATCTTCTTCGACTGTGCTCTCCTCCATTGCAGCACCTTCTTTTCATCTTTTCATCAAGGGTTTGCAAGGTTTCAAGGTAATAATGCACGGGTTTTGGTTTGGTTTCACTTATGTGTTGATTTGTGAGTGTTTTAGTGAGTTTAGAGTGAGTTTTGTGAGATTTAGAAAACCCTAACTTGAGGACTCCGAAAAATTGAGTTTAAATGTTAGATGTCTTTCCTATTTTGATGATTTAGTTGTTTAATGGATTGGTTTAGGTTGATTTTAGGGTTAGATTGAAGATTGGAGTTGAGTTTGGGAAAAACCGGTTTTTAACTCAAAGGGGGTCAGTTCTGTTTTCTGGATTTCAGCTAAGCTAATGTGTTTGTTTTGTTAATTTGGGTGTTTCAATGGATAGTAGACGTGTTGAGGTTTCCGAATTTGGGTGGCGCGTCAAAATACGTTGTAAAACGAGAGAGTTATGACCGTTTGAAGTTAGACGGTCACTTTTGGGGTAAAAACCGAGTTTAGTGTTTTGGAAAGGAAATTTTGTTGTAGTTTTAGTTAGTTAGGTTAAGAATTTCCTTAGAGTTCGTTAGTATATACTAAGTTGAGTTTTCGTGATGTTAGGTTATCGAGCGTGTACTTTGGTTGGATGAAGTGACAGCCCATTTTGGAGCAGCCAGGTAAGTATTGGATGTGTGCCTTTTGCCTTCGGGCCTACACCACAGAACGGTAGGGAATTGTTTGTTTGCTTTGTTTGGTTATTTGCTTGATTTTTTGTATGTGACATGTATCATTGTTTTCAAACTACGAAACGAACAGGTTTTTAGCATGTTTTGAATTGTGTGGATGAAATGTAAGATATACAACAGTGTGATAGGCAAATGTGTCTCGAGTGCTACTAGAGAAGTACGCAAATGTGTCTCGAGTGCTACTCGAGAGGTACGCAACTGTGTCTCGAGTGCTACTCGAGAGGTACGCAACTGTGTCTCGAGTGCTACTCGAGAGGTACGCAAATGTGTCTCGAGTGCTACTCGAGAGGTACGCAAATGTGTCTCGAGTGCTACTCGAGAGGTACGCAACTGTGTCTCGAGTGCTACTCGAGAGGTACGCAAATGTGTCTCGAGTGCTACTCGAGAGGTACGCAAATGTGTCTCGAGTGCTACTCGAGAGGTACGCAACTGTGTCTCGAGTGCTACTCGAGAGGTACGCAAATGTGTCTCGAGTGCTACTCGAGAGGTACGCAAATGTGTCTCGAGTGCTACTCGAGAGGTACGCAACTGTGTCTGTAACGACCCCGTTATACTATTCCTAATCTCCCGTATAAAATATTTCTTTTTAAGCCTCTAAATCAATTAAAAACATCCTCGAAAACTTTAAAGAAAATTCATTTATCATACAAAAACAGTTTACATAAAACCACTCAACCTTCTTTCATTCCTCAATTTATCAACTTATCACTTCTTCACAATATCATTTCTATCTCCATTTCAATTATACATTTTACATAAACTTTCCAAACATTAATACGTTCTCGTAACTCTGCCCAAAACCGACTTTAAACACGATTAAAATGAAGTACATTTTCATGAAAACGAACTGCATGGTTCCGTTTAAAAGTGTGACATATCCTCCTGTTTACAAAATCACCAAGCAGTTCATAAAAATCCAAATAAAAATCTTAACAAACGTTTTATAAAACAAATCTATCAACTAAACGTAACCAAACACCCTAAAATGTATCAACTATACAATTAAACTAAAAACATTCCCATAACGTTAAATTAATGGCTTAAACAAAACGTTTGAAACATCAACATAAAAATCTAACACCTAACCAGAACCAAGCATCCTAAAATGTTCTACACAATTCACCATCAGCCCAAAACACTCCAAAAACCCTCAAAACCTATACATACTTCCCCACGGGTCGGTCAAGCATCGACTGCGCCAGCACACCCCGCGAGCCATCCTCCATCAACTGGATCACTCCTCAGGTGGAAGGATCTCGTCCTCACCTATGTCAAGATCACCTAAACCATACAGACAACTATGAGCTAAAAATCTCAGTAAGTTCTACGTAAATAAAAATGCGTGCTATGCATATGCTGTTCATAAACCATTCAATCGTTTTACCTTTTCGCTAACCTTTTGTTCACCTTTTCGTTTACCTTTTCGTTTTCCTTTTCGTTAACCTTTTTGTTTCCCTTTTCGTTAACCTTTCGTTATCCTTTTCGTTAACCTTTTCGTTAACCTTTTCGTTTACTTTTTCGTTAACCTTTTCGTTAGCCTTTTCGTTACCTTTCGTTACCTTTTCGTTTTCCTTTTCGTTAGCCTTTTCGTTATCCTTTTCGTTTACCTTTTCGTTTACCTTTTCGTTTCCCTTTTCGTTTACCTTTTCGTTACCCTTTTCGTTATCCTTTTCGTTTACCTTTTCGTTAACCTTTTCGTTAACCTTTTTGTTTACCTTTTCGTTTACCTTTTCGTTTACTTTTTCGTTAACCTTTTCGTTAACCTTTTCGTTTCCTTTTCGTTAACCTTTTCGTTACCTTTCGTTATCCTTTTCGTTAACCTTTTTGTTTCCCTTTTTGTTTACCTTTTCGTTTACCTTTTCGTTAGCCTTTTTGTTAGCCTTTTCGTTTACCTTTTCGTTTTCCTTTTCGTTTTCCTTTTCGTTAGCCTTTTCGTTATCCTTTTCGTTATCCTTTTTGTTTACCTTTTCGTTTCCCTTTTCATTTCCCTTTTCGTTAACCTTTTCATTATCCTTTTCGTTTGCCTTTTCGTTTGCCTTTTCGTTTACCTTTTCGTTTACCTTTTCGTTATCCTTTTCGTTTGCCTTTTCGTTTACCTTTTCGTTTACCTTTTCGTTTACCTTTTCGTTTATCATGATGCATGAACAATTCATATCTTAAAGTAAACAAACAATAATGTATACCATCAAAGACTGTAAAACATAATCTATAAAACAAATAAGCCTAGCTACCCAACCAAAGCAATATAAAACAAGTGCATCACCAAAATTCCTCGAGACGACATTCGACGTACGGTGTAGGCCAATTTGCCAAAGAAGATCACGAGAACTTACCTGTCGTCCGCAGTTCGCTGGTTTTGGCACATTTCGTCGCCTATGGCTCGACCTATGACAAACATTCACACTTCATTAAATCAAGCTTACATTCACCAATTTACTCTCAAACTACTATTTCTAGTATAATCCAACTAAAACCTAACTGAACGGGCCACAAATTCGGGTTTGGTAAAACCGACCCAAAACTTCAAACGCGCGTAACTTTTGCTTCGGTTATCGGAATCGAACGATTCCAGCGGCCACGTACTCCTCTAATAACCTATTTTAACCTGCCAAAAGGAATTTCAAAATAAACGACCGTAGCTAGGTCAATTTAGGCAAAACCCGATTCTGCCCTTTCCTGGAATTTTCCCCCTTTCCGATTTTTCATCAAATTCCATCCAATTCCTCACCAATCAATCCCCCTAATAACAAATTAACCTAAACTAATCGAAATTTAAAGGCTTCACACAACCCGAAATCCCCCAATTCGGCATTCATAAATTTTTGCTCAAATTGAGCACAACACGGCCAGGCGACCTTCGCCGGCCTAAGCCCGGTCATTTGACGCCGAGGCTAGCCAAAAATGGCCAGTGGTCGGAGCCCAATCCAGCTCGACGCCCTCGGCCTCCAAAAGAACCAAAAACAGGGCGAAGAATCAGTTACCGGTTCGGTTCGTGCGCGAGACGGGCTGGAGTTCTCCTGCCGCCGTTGTCTGGCCGGAGGGAGTCGGAAGTCGCCGGTGAACGGCGCCGCATCGCCGTTCCTCCCTCGTCTCCCCTATTCTTTGCTCACGGGTCGTCGGGCTTGAACACAACCAAAAACAACAGATTTTGTTGTTTTTGTGTTTAATTAAAATATAATAATAATAACAATAATAATAATAATTCTAATATTAATTCCTATTAAACATTAATATACCGTTTTGCTCTTCCGTAATTTCCGTTAAATCTCGTTCTTAATTATAACTCACGGCTTAATTTCACTGGAAGTGCCTGAATCTAAAATTAATTAACCAATTGGTTAACCAAATTTATTTACTTTTTTTCAAATTACTTAAAACAATTATTTATTAAACAATTACCTATTATTTATTTTCTCTTAAAAATCTCGGGTGTTACAGTGTCTCGAGTGCTACTCAAGAGGTACGCAACTGTGTCTCGAGTGCTACTCGAGAGGTACGCAAATGTGTCTCGAGTGCTACTCGAGAGGTACGCAACTTTGTCTTGAGTGCTACTCGAGAGGTACGCAAATGTGTCTCGAGTGATACTCGAGAGATACGCTGTGTCACGAGTAGAATGATATTCTACGAGAGAGGTACGCTGTGTCTCGAGTAGAATGATATTCTACGAGAGAGGTACCCTTACGCTAAATGTAGTGAGAACGCGATGCATACAACCGAGAGTTAGAAATCGCATGTATTAGGGTTATGTGTAAGGGTTGTGGTCATCGTACTTTGTTTGTGTATGCATATCAGTTTTCCCTACTTGCTAAGCATTAGGCTTACGTTTTGTGTTCTGTGGTGTAGGTGACGAGTATTTGACAGGTGAGGTTGATGAGGCCGCCGAGGATTAGGCCGCAGTCGGAGGAGTACGGAGCTCGCCGGTGCAGGCTATTTGTCGGGGCGTCTAGATCACTATCCTTCTTCGGGTATTTTGTGGGAATGTAATAGATAGTTTTGTGGTGGTTTTGTAAGTGGTGGTTTTGCAATAAATTTGGTTTGAAAGAAGATTTAGCACGTGTATTGGTAATTGTTTTAGTAACTAGTTTTAAAGTTTTAGTCGGGGGTATTGTGGAGAATTGATTTTCGTATTTGGGAATTTGAAATATATATTTTCGGGTTTGATTTGCAGGTTTTTGGTTTCAAGAAATTTAGGCGTTATGCCGTTCGTTTTGATTTTAAAACAAACGATGTCGGGTTTAAGTTAGCTATTTTTTTAAATATACGTTTGAAGTCGGTTTTCTAAAATTTTTACGGGATTTGAAGATTTAAGTGTCAGGGATGTATGGTTAAAGTTTCTTGATTTTTGGAGGCGTTCGGGATGGTAAAATATGAGAAATATTAGGGAAGGGTCAAAAGAGGTCAAAATGGAAGTTTTTAGGGTGTTTTGGGTCTAGAAAACCCAAGCCGGCCCGATCGATCGGGCCCGGGACGCGACTGATCGTGGTCGGGAGGTTTTTGGGTGGAAATGGCCCGAGCGTGCCCGATCGATCGGGCTAAAACCGCGATCGATCGCGGCTGGCACGCATGGGGCGCGCCCAGCGCGCGCAGGCGCTGGGCAATTTTTTTTAAATTTCGTTTTTTTTTAAATTTCTCCTATTTCTACAATGTTTTGACTCGATATTTTCTGACGTATTTTAAACGTATTTTGGGCCCGTTTTCCAATAAATTTTGAGGGTTCGAAAAACCCAAAAACGAGTCGTAAAGTTTACGAAAATGATTTTAAACGATGTTTTAAATGCAGGGTTGGCTTGAAAAGTAGCGCACCGAGCAGGGGCGGGTTCGTGGGCCTTACACGTGTAAAATGTGTCGTAAAAGGTCGGGTCGAAACGTGTTTTGAAAAGTCAAAAATTAGAAAAATTCATTTTTGGGTCACATGTGGTGCGGCACGTGAGTCGCCCAGCGCACAGTAGAGCGCCTCGCCGATTGATCGGCGAGCTCTCTGCCCACACGATCGCACCCCAGTGCTAGCGGCAATCGATTGGCGCCAAGCGCCGATCGATCGCCTGGGCGCCCAGCAGCGCGCGCCCAGCGCCCTCCGTCCTTCTTCCGCGCCCATCTCCTTTCTTTCACCATTTTCTTCACTTTTCTTCATTCTTTTCACTTACATTTCACACTCACTCTTACCTTAAACTTTCCCAAACATAAAACGCTCAAACCCAAAAACCCGACTAAAAATCATTCCCGTAAACATACCCCAAAAACATGTTGAAAATTCACGAAAACAAACTGCGTGGGTCGGTTTGAAAACTAACCATATCCCTACGAATTTAAAACTCCCAAGTAGTTCTTGTATATTTCTGAATTAAAACTTCACATACATTCTAATACCCTACATTTACATCAAACAACTTATGCATACATTTTTCCATATCATTTCCATTCAACCTACCCAAAATACCTATACTCGGATTCCCACGGGTCAAAATCGCGTCGACTATTAAGCGCATTCCCACGGGCACCCTTCTTCAACCTGTGTGTTCATCAAGCGGAGGAATGCCTTCCCCACCTGTTTCGAGTTCACCTACACTATAAAGACGCATATGAGATAAATCTCCGTAAATTCTACGTAAATGACAGTACATGAACATGTATATGTAGTTTTCATTAATTCCGTCTATTCATTTTATTTATCATTTCGTATCAGTCGTCTTAGTCGTCTCAGTCGTCTCATTTCAGTCGTCTCACATTTCAGTCGTCTATTTAAGTCATCACATTTCATTTTCTTTCATGAACTTCATGCATAAATCCATTTTTCGTGACATTTGTAAAACGATGATGCATGACAATTTAATACGTAACATAAACACAAAGCACGGATACCATCAAAACCAAACAAGCATTTCCTATAGAACAAACTAACCCTAAACTATCCAACCAAAACATATAAACATTCAGGGCACCAACAATCCATAAGAAACAAAACTCAACATATGGTGTAGACCAATCGGCCACAGTAAGTCACGAGAACTTACCTCGGGTTCTTAGCACACCGAGCTCCGTCCGTGTGCTTTGTTCACCTAAGCCAATCCACAATGATCGTTATTAAAATCGGCCTTAGGAAATCGAATTTCAAAAACTAACGAAACTCCTAACTAAAAGAAATTTCCTAAAATTCTAATTTACTTCACTCGGGCATTTTATCAAGCAATTCGAGCTCAAGAATAACTAAGCCTCCATTAATGGATTTTTCTTAAGCTTCACCTAACCAAATCTCCAACAATCATCCATAAATAAACTAATTACGTCTAATAACCACAAATACGATAATACCTAACCGTTTTTAGCATAAATCGGTAATTTCTCTCAAAATCCTAATAGAATCCCTAATCGTTTAAACTCTAAAAATTGGAAACGAACCATCCAAAACTATAGAATCTCACCTAGGATGTCGGTAGGAGAAGAAAATGTGAAGGATTCGGTTGATAAGAGGAACGGGTCGCCGACATGGAGGAAGAAACGACGATGGAAGTGAAAATCGCCAAGGGAGAAGCTCTCCCTTCTTCTCCCTTCCCTTTCTGTAGAATAAACCATGATGGAGGGGGAGGGAATTTTTTTTTATCAAAATTTTTAATGTTGCAAAATTACAATTTTGCCCTCCATTCAATTTTCTCCTCATTTCGTTATTTAGCCATCGATTCAGTATCTCCAAAATTTTCTTATTTCACCAATAATTCCAATTTATTACAAGGGCTCCAATAAAATTTTCCGTTTGTCAAACAGATTTAATTTACTATTTTTACAAATTAAACCGTTATAGGGTTAAAAATAGAAACTTGACCGTTTTTCTTTCGATTTTGTAACGCCCCCGAACCCACCCTAGCTCGGTACGCTACTTTGCTAACAAGCCCTGTGTTAAAACATAATTTTCTTAAATCCCAGATCATAAAACTAGACTGACAAGCTGAATTTAAAACTAAATCTCTGAAAACTATCTTACTTTATATCTAACTGCCTAGACTCCCACTTTTCCCGTAATCCTAACCTTGAAGCACCACGGCGTACTTCCCGAAAATTTCGGCAAAGTAACGCCTGAAAATGGCGCCTCCAAAATGCTAAGTACCTGCAAATGAATCAATTCCCAAACAACCAGAATATTCCAACTATCTAACCAACCTACGAAATCTCCAAATAACAGTACAGAGGAAACTATAATACAACATTCCTAAGTGAAGAAAGTCCACAGTACAGGGTGAAATAAACCACCAAAATGCTAAGTCCCACATCTTCCGAAGACCCTGGTTGAGACGCCCCGACAACTGCCCACACCGGCATACAGCGTACATCAAACGAAACTGCGTCCCAATCATATCTTTCCTTCCGTAGCTCTAAACTGTACTCCCTGTCGTCACCTAACACCAAAGAACACACACACACGTAAGCTTTACGCTTAGCAAGATAGGAAGATAAGAAGTATAAACAGCACAATGCACACATAGAACCCTCAACGACAACCGCTAACACAATCACAACACAACACACGCTCAACACGACAACGCAACGCAACAACCACAACACCAACCCAACACGACAACACAACACAATAACACAACTTCCAATGCACTCAACCAACCCGACTCAACACGAGACAGCCACCCCGACCAAACAATGCTATTGCCCGCACCAAAGTGCCTTACTCATTGCCCGCACCAAAGTGCCTTACTCATTGCCCGCACCAAAGTGCCTTACTCATTGCCCGCACCAAAGTGCCTTACTCATTGCCCGCACCAAAGTGCCTTACTCATTGCCCGCACCAAAGTGCCTTACTCATTGCCCGCACCAAAGTGCCTTACTCATTGCCCGCACCAAAGTGCCTTACTCATTGCCCGCACCAAAGTGCCTTACTCATTGCCCGCACCAAAGTGCCTTACTCATTGCCCGCACCAAAGTGCCTTACTCATTGCCCGCACCAAAGTGCCTTACTCATTGCCCGCACCAAAGTGCCTTACTCATTGCCCGCACCAAAGTGCCTTACTCATTGCCCGCACCAAAGTGCCTTACTCATTGCCCGCACCAAAGTGCCTTACTCATTGCCCGCACCAAAGTGCCTTACTCATTGCCCGCACCAAAGTGCCTTACTCATTGCCCGCACCAAAGTGCCTTACTCATTGCCCGCACCAAAGTGCCTTACTCATTGCCCGCACCAAAGTGCCTTACTCATTGCCCGCACCAAAGTGCCTTACTCATTGCCCGCACCAAAGTGCCTTACTCATTGCCCGCACCAAAGTGCCTTACTCATTGCCCGCACCAAAGTGCCTTACTCATTGCCCGCACCAAAGTGCCTTACTCATTGCCCGCACCAAAGTGCCTTACTCATTGCCCGCACCAAAGTGCCTTACTCATTGCCCGCACCAAAGTGCCTTACTCATTGCCCGCACCAAAGTGCCTTACTCATTGCCCGCACCAAAGTGCCTTACTCATTGCCCGCACCAAAGTGCCTTACTCATTGCCCGCACCAAAGTGCCTTACTCATTGCCCGCACCAAAGTGCCTTACTCATTGCCCGCACCAAAGTGCCTTACTCATTGCCCGCACCAAAGTGCCTTACTCATTGCCCGCACCAAAGTGCCTTACTCATTGCCCGCACCAAAGTGCCTTACTCATTGCCCGCACCAAAGTGCCTTACTCATTGCCCGCACCAAAGTGCCTTACTCATTGCCCGCACCAAAGTGCCTTACTCATTGCCCGCACCAAAGTGCCTTACTCATTGCCCGCACCAAAGTGCCTTACTCATTGCCCGCACCAAAGTGCCTTACTCATTGCCCGCACCAAAGTGCCTTACTCATTGCCCGCACCAAAGTGCCTTACTCATTGCCCGCACCAAAGTGCCTTACTCATTGCCCGCACCAAAGTGCCTTACTCATTGCCCGCACCAAAGTGCCTTACTCATTGCCCGCACCAAAGTGCCTTACTCATTGCCCGCACCAAAGTGCCTTACTCATTGCCCGCACCAAAGTGCCTTACTCATTGCCCGCACCAAAGTGCCTTACTCATTGCCCGCACCAAAGTGCCTTACTCATTGCCCGCACCAAAGTGCCTTACTCATTGCCCGCACCAAAGTGCCTTACTCATTGCCCGCACCAAAGTGCCTTACTCATTGCCCGCACCAAAGTGCCTTACTCATTGCCCGCACCAAAGTGCCTTACTCATTGCCCGCACCAAAGTGCCTTACTCATTGCCCGCACCAAAGTGCCTTACTCATTGCCCGCACCAAAGTGCCTTACTCATTGCCCGCACCAAAGTGCCTTACTCATTGCCCGCACCAAAGTGCCTTACTCATTGCCCGCACCAAAGTGCCTTACTCATTGCCCGCACCAAAGTGCCTTACTCATTGCCCGCACCAAAGTGCCTTACTCATTGCCCGCACCAAAGTGCCTTACTCATTGCCCGCACCAAAGTGCCTTACTCATTGCCCGCACCAAAGTGCCTTACTCATTGCCCGCACCAAAGTGCCTTACTCATTGCCCGCACCAAAGTGCCTTACTCATTGCCCGCACCAAAGTGCCTTACTCATTGCCCGCACCAAAGTGCCTTACTCATTGCCCGCACCAAAGTGCCTTACTCATTGCCCGCACCAAAGTGCCTTACTCATTGCCCGCACCAAAGTGCCTTACTCATTGCCCGCACCAAAGTGCCTTACTCATTGCCCGCACCAAAGTGCCTTACTCATTGCCCGCACCAAAGTGCCTTACTCATTGCCCGCACCAAAGTGCCTTACTCATTGCCCGCACCAAAGTGCCTTACTCATTGCCCGCACCAAAGTGCCTTACTCATTGCCCGCACCAAAGTGCCTTACTCATTGCCCGCACCAAAGTGCCTTACTCATTGCCCGCACCAAAGTGCCTTACTCATTGCCCGCACCTTGTAGGGCAGTACACGCTGCTGTCACGTGGTCCCCGAAGGGCAGTACACGCTGCTGTCACGTGGGTCCCCGAAGGGCAGTACACGCTGCTGTCACGTGGGTCCCCGTAGGGCAGTACACGTTGTTGTCACGTGGGTCCCCGAAGGGCAGTACACGTTGCTGTCACGTGGGTCCCCGAAGGGCAGTACACGCTGCTGTCACGTGGGTCCTTGTAGGGCAGTACACGTTGCTGTCACGTGGGTCCCCGAAGGGCAGTACACGCTGCTGTCACGTGGGTCCCCGTAGGGCAGTACACGTTGTTGTCACGTGGGTCCCCGAAGGGCAGTACACGCTGCTGTCACGTGGGTCCCCGAAGGGCAGTACACGCTGCTGTCACGTGGGTCCCCGAAGGGCAGTACACGTGCTGTCACGTGGGTCCCCGTAGGGCAGTACACGTTGCTGTCACGTGGGTCCCCGAAGGGCAGTACACGTGCTGTCACGTGGGTCCCCGAAGGGCAGTACACGCTGCTGTCACTGGGTCCCCGAAGGGCAGTACACGTTGCTGTCACGTGGGTCCCCGAAGGGCAGTACACGTTGCTGTCACGTGGGTCCCCGAAGGGCAGTACCGCTGCTGTCACGTGGGTCCCCGAAGGGCAGTACACGCTGCTGTCACGTGGGTCCCCGAAGGCAGTACACGCTGCTGTCACGGGGTCCCCGAAGGGCAGTACACGTTGTTGTCACGTGGGTCCCCGAAGGGCAGTACACGTGCTGTCACGTGGGTCCCCGAAGGGCAGTACACGCTGCTGTCACTGGGTCCCCGAAGGGCAGTACACGTGCTGTCACGTGGTCCCCGTAGGGCAGTACACGTTGCTGTCACGTGGGTCCCCGAAGGGCAGTACACGTGCTGTCACGTGGGTCCCCGAAGGGCATACACGCTGCTGTCACTTGGGTCCCCGAAGGCAGTACACGCTGCTGTCACTGGGTCCCCGAAGGGCAGTACAACGCTGCTGTCACGTGGTCCCCGAAGGGCAGTACACGTTGTTGTCACGTGGGTCCCCGAAGGGCAGTACACCTGCTGTCACGTGGTCCCCGAAGGGCATACACGCTGCTGTCCACGTGGGTCCCCGAAGGGCAGTACAACGCTGCTGTCACGTGGGTCCCCGAAGGGCAGTACCGCTGCTGTCACGTGGGTCCCCGAAGGGCAGTACAACGCTGCTGTCACTTGGGTCCCCGAAGGCAGTACACGCTGCTGTCACTTGGGTCCCCGAAGGGCAGTACAACGCTGCTGTCACGTGGGTCCCCGAAGGGCAGTACACGTGCTGTCACGTGGGTCCCCGAAGGGCAGTACACGTTGCTGTCACGTGGGTCCCCGTAGGGCAGTACACGCTGCTGTCCGTGGGTCCCCGAAGGGCAGTACAACGCTGCTGTCACTTGGGTCCCCGAAGGCAGTACACGCTGCTGTCACTGGGTCCCCGAAGGCAGTACACGCTGCTGTCACGTGGTCCCCGAAGGGCATACACGCTGCTGTCACGTGGTCCCCGAAGGGCAGTACACGTTGCTGTCACGTGGTCCCCGAAGGCAGTACACGCTGCTGTCCACGTGGGTCCCCGTAGGGCAGTACACGCTGCGTCACGTGGGTCCCCGAAGGGCAGTACACCTGCTGTCACGTGGGTCCTTGTAGGGCAGTACACGCTGCTGTCCACGTGGGTCCCCGAGGGCAGTACACGTTGCTGTCACGTGGTCCCCGAAGGGCATACACGCTGCTGTCCACGTGGGTCCCCGTAGGGCAGTACACGCTGCTGTCCACGTGGGTCCCCGAAGGGCATACACGCTGCTGTCACGTGGGTCCTTGTAGGGCAGTACACGCTGCTGTCCGTGGGTCCCCGAGGGCAGTACACGCTGCTGTCACGTGGGTCCCCGAAGGGCAGTACACGTTGCTGTCACGTGGGTCCCCGAAGGGCAGTACACGTTGCTGTCACGTGGGTCCTTGTAGGGCAGTACACGTTGTTGTCACGTGGGTCCTTGTAGGGCAGTACACGTGCTGTCACGTGGGTCCCCGAAGGGCAGTACAACGCTGCTGTCACGTGGGTCCTTGTAGGGCAGTACACGTTGCTGTCACGTGGTCCCCGAAGGGCAGTACACGTGCTGTCACGTGGGTCCCCGAAGGGCAGTACACGTTGTTGTCACGTGGGTCCTTGTAGGGCAGTACACGTTGCTGTCACGTGGGTCCCCGTAGGGCAGTACACGTTGCTGTCACGTGGGTCCCCGAAGGGCAGTACAACGCTGCTGTCACGTGGTCCCCGAAGGCAGTACACGCTGCTGTCACTTGGGTCCCCGAAGGCAGTACACGCTGCTGTCACTTGGGTCCCCGAAGGGCAGTACAACGCTGCTGTCACGTGGTCCCCGAAGGCAGTACACGCTTCTGTCACGTGGGTCCTTGTAGGGCAGTACACGTTGCTGTCACGTGGGTCCTTGTAGGGCAGTACACGTTGTTGTCACGTGGGTCCCCGAAGGGCAGTACACGTTGTTGTCACGTGGGTCCTTGTAGGGCAGTACAACGCTGCTGTCACTTGGGTCCCCGAAGGGCAGTACAACGCTGCTGTCACGTGGGTCCTTGTAGGGCAGTACACGTTGCTGTCACGTGGGTCCTTGTAGGGCAGTACACGTTGCTGTCACGTGGGTCCTTGTAGGGCAGTACACGTGCTGTCACGTGGGTCCCCGAAGGGCAGTACACCTGCTGTCACGTGGGTCCCCGAAGGGCATACACGCTGCTGTCACGTGGGTCCTTGTAGGGCAGTACACGTGCTGTCACGTGGGTCCCCGTAGGGCAGTACACGTTGCTGTCACGTGGGTCCTTGTAGGGCAGTACACGCTTCTGTCACGTGGGTCCCCGAAGGGCAGTACACCTGCTGTCACGTGGTCCCCGAAGGCAGTACACGCTCAAATACTAACAACCAAGCCACAACAACCAAGCAACACCAAATACTAACAACCAAGCAACACCAAATACTAACAACCAAGCCACAACAACCAAGCAACACCAAATACTAACAACCAAGCAACACCAAATACTAACAACCAAGCAACACCAAATACTAACAACCAAGCCACAACAACCAAGCAACACCAAATACTAACAACCAAGCAACACCAAATACTAACAACCAAGCAACACCAAATACTAACAACCAAGCAACACCAAATACTAACAACCAAGCAACACCAAATACTAACAACCAAGCAACACCAAATACTAACAACCAAGCAACACCAAATACTAACAACCAAGCCACAACAACCAAGTCCACGACTGTACTCCTGTCGTCACCTGAATGCTCGGCTTCCACTGGCTACTTTCACCGTCCAAATCACTCGTCCAACGACCTTAGATTAGCTTGAAAAATGAAGAGAAAGAGGGAGGGGCGTCGGCTATGGAGGAGAAGGGAGAGAGACACGATGGAATGAAGAAGATGAAGGATAATATAACATTAAATACATATTTCTTTCTCTTTTTTTTTTATTATTTCATTTATTAATAACCAAGCAAAATTACCATCAAGCCCTCACTTAATCCTTGCTTTTCCATCGTCCAAAGCATCAACCAATTACCACCTTTTCAATCATTCATTTACTTCACAAATTTCCCATTGGTTACATGACTTTTCAACCACACATTCAACCAATCACAAGAGTTTGAATTGTCAAACTCTCTCACTCACTTTCTCTCTTTAAATCCAACGCCAAACACCAACAATTCACCATTATTTCATTCACTTTGTCTTCTTTTTTTTTCTAACTAAAATCCTATTGGTTGTTAAGTCTTTTGACTTTTCAACCTAATTGACTTTTCAACTTAATTCCTATTTAATTTGTCAACTTCATTCCTCTTTCTTTTGCATCCTTTCAAAACCTTTCATTCCTAAATATTAACCCTCTAATCGATTACTCTTAAACCTATACGCATTATAGAAAATCTCGGGTGTTACAGATTTGGATTTCTAAAATTCTCATATTTCTCCTAAAATTCACATAAATCATCAGGGTCCTAACAAAGCTCTTCATTCACAAAACGGGCTTATTTCACTTATTTACAAAAATGCCACTATTCAACAAAATCTGAAAACCAGAAGAACCAGGTGTTACAACTAATCTCATCACTTATCTCTTTCCTATGTCCGTCCAAAATCCATAATAAAATCTAGCCACTCTTCTATCTTACATTGTACAATCTCTATTTCCTTACTCATACTCTAATAATGCTTGAGTTCTACTTTACATCTCACTCTTAAGCTCGTCAACCTTAGCCTAAGCTATTTACGAAATTCTAGGCTTCGACTTCGTGAAATAAGAGCCAAACATTCAAACTTTCTAACTTAACATTAACCCTAACGCACTCAAATGCTTTTTGTGCAAGTTCCCGTTCCTCTCATTTGAAACTCTATAATTCCTCTAATCATACACTGCTAGATACTTAAGGTATAGACCTCAAATTCTAACCTTCCTCTTTCCATAGAATACTACTTCTAATCTCTTTCCCAAGTCTCTCCACACTTATACAAATATTTGCTTTCACTCAGGATTCTCTTCAAAATTTATTACTAATCTATTCTCTTTCGGTCTTCTAATTCAGTTTCTAAATATTCTCCTAATTTCTCTACAGCAAGTCGCCCAACAACCTTCTTGTTTGCGAATTAATCGTAGCTAGTTTAACACTCTTACTCCCAGTCCCCTACCTGTTACATTCCTACAATAAATACTCCCTATCGCCGATTCACTATTTCTTTTAGCATTATGCGTGTTACTTTAAATCTCAGAACATCATCTTAATTCAAGAGGCTACACTTTTCTCTTACTAAATTAAGACATCTAAGTTTCTAAGTTATTCCCACCTTTAGGTTCTTGGCTCTACATTCCTAGGTCGAGTAACACCAAAAGCACGACATAGCTTTATATTCCTTATTGACAAACCTTAATTCTCCTATACCATACCGGTCGAAATCTTTTTGGCCAGCACCGATCGGTCGGCACCTGTAATTCGTTTAAATATATATATATTAATAATAATAATAAAATATACTTTCTTCCTACTTGCATTATGTTTTGACCCGATATTTTCTGACATATTTTACACGTATTTTATACAAATTTTCCAACTGTTGTTGAGGGTTTGAAAAACTTAAAAATCGAGTCAAAATTTTATTGAAAATTATTTTAAATGCCGTTTTAAACGTGGGATGTGTGTGCAAAGTAGCACACTGAGCCATGGTAGGTTCGGGGGCGTTACATTTTGTGCAAGGTTTGAAAGGTGAGAATTAAACGTAAAAAGAGAAGAAGAAATGAAATGTGGTCTCGAGTGGAGTCGCCAGGTTGCGTAGGTTGCTAGTCGAGCACTTGCGAGGGGCTCTACAAGAGACGTATTGTTGAAAATACGTAAGTGTCGTGAGTATGAATGCCTCGTCGTTAACGTGCAAGTAGGCACTAGAGGGTTCTATGATCGATGTGGGAGGAGATCGTGTTCGGCCATCCAATGTCGAGGACCCGGATGCGAGCTGTCCAATCTTGCTCTGGTGAGTCAAGGTGTGGCCGTTCAATGAGCAGGGCTCGGATATGTGCCTACTTGATTCACGTGCAAAAGTGAAAGATTAATGCAACGAACATGATGCAAAAACAACTGAGTAGAAACTACATTTAGGGGTTGAGTTGAGGATGCATCGTTTTGAATTGCATTATTCTCTACTTGCTAAGCATTAGGCTTACGTTTTATGTTATGTGGTGTAGGTGATGACGTATTTACAGGTGAGATTGATGAGAGAGGCAAGGATTAGGATGCAGTCGGCGACGCACGAGACATGCCGGTGCGAGCAGTTGTTGGGACGTCTCGACCATGATCTTCTGGGAGAGGTCTGAGATTGGTATTTTGGATTGTATATAGATAGTTTTGTTTAAATTTTAATTGTGTAAATGATAGTGGTTTTTAAACCTCTTGAGAATGTTGTTTTGGGAGTTATTGTATAAAAGTTTAGTTTTCAGGATTTTGGTTTTTAGAAAATTTAGCTGTTATGAGGCTCGATTTTTAGTAAAAAAAGTTCAACGTTTGTTTTTAACTATTTTTGCATTTTTGTTGATGTTTTGGAGTCAAGTTTTCAGGATTTTTCATGTGTCAAGGAGTCAGAAATGTCGGGAAAGGTTTTGGAGTAAAGCTAGGTGAGTTGGTTGTGTAAGATTTGAAGAAAAAGGGAGAAAAGGTAAAAAAAGGTGTGCGGTGGTCGGAGGTGGTGCGCAGGAGGGCACGGAAGCCAGGCTGGGCAAGCGCAACAGGCGCGCGATGGGCATTGCGTGGGCACGCGCAGCGCCCAGCGCCGATCGATCGGAACATAGCGCTAATCGATCGGCAAAACTCACATTTGTGATCGGCACATTTTGTCGATCGATCGGCACCTCCCGCACCCCGGGTGCAATCTCGGGGCGCAGTTGTGCTCGCGTTGCAAGCCTCAGGTGCGCGCGCGGCGCCCATGCGTGCCAACTTAAGTTTTTTTAAAAATAATTTCTATTTATAATATGTTTTAACCTGATCTTTTCCGACACGTTTTGCACGTATTTTACGCACATTTTCCAACCATTTTTTAGGGTTCGAAAAACTCAAAAATCGAGTCAAAATTTTACAGAAAATTAGTTTAAACTTCGTTTTAAACGTGGTATTGGTGAGCAAAGTAGCGCATCGAGCTAGGGGTGGGTTCGGGGGCGTTACACGGACCACTGCTGTAACGCCCCGAAAACCCACCCGGGTTCCCGGTTCGCTACAGGGACTACTCTGAGCTAAACGACTCCCTTTGACTACTATCTCATCCACTTAACTACTAACGCAAGGAATCCATTTTAGTTAAACGGACGCAGCGGAATTTAAAACTAAATCTCCTGAAGACTTCATTCGTGCCATACCTGGTTTCATTAACTCACTAAGTTCTCCTAATCCTATTCGCTTAAAGTTCCAACGCTGGAAATACCTTCCAATAAAAACTCACGCAACAAAATTAAAACTAACCTCCCGAAGCTCTCTTATATCCTACCTAGCTGCCTAGACTCACTAATTTTCCTTAATCCTAACCATTAAGCACCACGGCGTCCTACCCAAAAATTTCAACAGAGTAACACCTGAAAATGGCGCCCCAAAAATAATAAGTACCTGCAAACGATAAATCCCAACCAATCCAGAATATTCCTACTCAACTATCCAGCATACGAAATCTCCAAATAGCAGTAACGAGGGAAAGTAAAGTACTATCATCTATAAGCGAAGAAAATACACAGTATAGGGCGACACATCACCCTTATATATGAATATATACAATGAATACAAAATACCCCCACAAAAGACAAAAAGTCCTACTCTTGATCAACACCATACAACGGCTCCATGGGTCGGGTCACCCTAACACTGCCATCAACTGGGGCCCTGGTCGCACGCCACCAACTGCCACCTACTCCTGGTCAGGCTCTCGGTACACACCCTCTCGCTCAACATTACCTACACTACAGAACACACTATAAGCTCAAAGCTTAGCAAGTAGAGTGCTGAAAATAAACATGAAGCATGAAAACTGGTTATGCAATCCTAACACATGCACGTCTCTACACACGTTGTCATCACCCCACCGTATCGCATTTCACCGAGGTTTGGAATGTAACTGCACCGGGCAGTCAGTTCGTACACCGTACTGTTGACCGGCACGTCACTGCCGTCCCGGTTCCTCTAGGAAAGGGGTCCATAAGTCACACCCAAAATCCCATGTCCCGACACGAAATGCAACCGCCCGAGACAGTCGGTCGATACACCGCGCGGCCATAGGCACGTCGCCACGGCTCCAGCTCGTCCAGGAAGCGGGGCCCACAGTCACACTCCAGCTACTGTCCCGACTCGAAATGCAACCGCCCAAGACAGTCAGTCGATACACCGTGCTGCCATTGGCACGTCGCCACCGCTCCAGCTCATCCTGGAAGCGGGGCCCACAGTCACACTCCAGCCTACTGTCGCCTGTCCACACCGTACCTCACCTCCTCTACTCTCCCTTCGTGCTTAAAAACATGCTCAAAACAATTTGCGTAGCTTTTAAAACATGATGCATGCTAACCATAACCAACTAAATACAACTCCACATACCCATCATATCACACGTACCTACGACCCACAACATGCACAAAACTCACATCATACATACAACTGACCCACAACCTGCACAAGACTCACAACATACGTACAACTGACCCACAACTTGCACAAGATTCACAACATATGTACAACTGACCCACAACCTGCACAAGACTCACAACCTACGTACAACTGACCCACAACCTGCACAAGACTCACAACCTACGTACTACTGACCCACAACCTGCACAAGACCCACAACCTACGTACAACTAACCCACAACCTGCACAAGACTCACAACCTACGTACAACTGACCCACAACCTGCACAAGACTCACAACCTACGTACAACTGACCCACAACCTGCACAAGACTCACAACCTACGTACAACTAAACCACAACCTGCACAAGACTCACAACCTACGTACAACTGACCCACAACCTGCACTAGACTCACAACCTACATACAACCTACCCACAACCTGCACCAGACTCACAACCTACGTACAACTGACCCACAACCTGCACAGACTCACAACCTACATACAACCTACCCACAACCTGCACAGACTCACAACATACAAACAACTGACCCACAGCCTGCACAAGACTCACAACCTACATACAATCTACCCACAACCTGCACAAGACGCACAACATACGTACAACTGACCCACACCTGCACAAGACGCACAACATACGTACAACTGACCCACAACCTGCACAAGACTCACAACATACGTACAACTGACCCACAACCTGCACAAGACTCACAACCTACATACAACCCACCCACAACCTGCACAAGACGCACAACATACGTACAACTGACCCACAACCTGCACAAGACTCACACCTACGTACAACTGACCCACAACCTGCACAAGACTCACAACATACGTACAACTGACCCACAGCCTGCACAAGACTCACAACCTACATACAATCTACCCACAACCTGCACAAGACTCACAACATACGTACAACTGACCCACAACCTGCACAAGACTCACAACATACGTACAACTGACCCACAACCTGCACAAGACTCACAACCTACGTACAACTGACCCACAACCTGCACAAGACTCACAACATACGTACAACTGACCCACGACCTGCACAAGACTCACAACATACGTACAACTGACCCACAACCTGTACAAGACTCACAACATACGTACAACTGACCCACAACCTGCACAAGACTCACAACATACGTACAACTGACCCACAACCTGCACAAGACTCACAACATACGTACAACTGACCCACAACCTGCACAAGACTCACAACATACGTACAACTGACCCACAACCTGCACAAGACTCACAACATACGTACAACTGACCCACAACCTGCACAAGACTCACAACATACGTACAACTGACCCACAACCTGCACAAGACGCACAACATACGTACAACTGACCCACAACCTGCACAAGACTCACAACATACGTACAACTGACCCACAACCTGCACAAGACTCACAACATACGTACAACTGACCCACAACCTGCACAAGACGCACAACATACGTACAACTGACCCACAACCTGCACAAGACTCACAACATACGTACAACTGACCCACAACCTGCACAAGACTCACAACATACGTACAACTGACCCACAACCTGCACAAGACTCACAACATACGTACAACTGACCCACAACCTGCACAAGACTCACAACATACGTACAACTGACCCACAACCTGCACAAGACTCACAACATACGTACAACTGACCCACAACCTGCACAAGACTCACAACATACGTACAACTGACCCACAACCTGCACAAGACTCACAACATACGTACAACTGACCCACAACCTGCACAAGACTCACAACATACGTACAACTGACCCACAACCTGCACAAGACTCACAACATACGTACAACTGACCCACAACCTGCACAAGACTCACAACATACGTACAACTGACCCACAACCTGCACAAGACGCACAACATACGTACAACTGACCCACAACCTGCACAAGACTCACAACATACGTACAACTGACCCACAACCTGCACAAGACTCACAACATACGTACAACTGACCCACAACCTGCACAAGACGCACAACATACGTACAACTGACCCACAACCTGCACAAGACGCACAACATACGTACAACTGACCCACAACCTGCACAAGACTCACAACATACGTACAACTGACCCACAACCTGCACAAGACTCACAACATACGTACAACTGACCCACAACCTGCACAAGACGCACAACATACGTACAACTGACCCACAACCTGCACAAGACTCACAACATACGTACAACTGACCCACAACCTGCACAAGACGCACAACATACGTACAACTGACCCACAACCTGCACAAGACTCACAACATACGTACAACTGACCCACAACCTGCACAAGACTCACAACATACGTACAACTGACCCACAACCTGCACAAGACTCACAACATACGTACAACTGACCCACAACCTGCACAAGACGCACAACATACGTACAACTGACCCACAACCTGCACAAGACGCACAACATACGTACAACTGACCCACAACCTGCACAAGACGCACAACATACGTACAACTGACCCACAACCTGCACAAGACTCACAACATACGTACAACTGACCCACAACCTGCACAAGACTCACAACATACGTACAACTGACCCACAACCTGCACAAGACTCACAACATACGTACAACTGACCCACAACCTGCACAAGACTCACAACATACGTACAACTGACCCACAACCTGCACAAGACTCACAACATACGTACAACTGACCCACAACCTGCACAAGACTCACAACATACGTACAACTGACCCACAACCTGCACAAGACGCACAACATACGTACAACTGACCCACAACCTGCACAAGACTCACAACATACGTACAACTGACCCACAACCTGCACAAGACTCACAACATACGTACAACTGACCCACAACCTGCACAAGACGCACAACATACGTACAACTGACCCACAACCTGCACAAGACGCACAACATACGTACAACTGACCCACAACCTGCACAAGACTCACAACATACGTACAACTGACCCACAACCTGCACAAGACTCACAACATACGTACAACTGACCCACAACCTGCACAAGACTCACAACATACGTACAACTGACCCACAACCTGCACAAGACTCACAACATACGTACAACTGACCCACAACCTGCACAAGACTCACAACATACGTACAACTGACCCACAACCTGCACAAGACTCACAACATACGTACAACTGACCCACAACCTGCACAAGACTCACAACATACGTACAACTGACCCACAACCTGCACAAGACTCACAACATACGTACAACTGACCCACAACCTGCACAAGACTCACAACATACGTACAACTGACCCACAACCTGCACAAGACTCACAACATACGTACAACTGACCCACAACCTGCACAAGACTCACAACATACGTACAACTGACCCACAACCTGCACAAGACTCACAACATACGTACAACTGACCCACAACCTGCACAAGACTCACAACATACGTACAACTGACCCACAACCTGCACAAGACTCACAACATACGTACAACTGACCCACAACCTGCACAAGACTCACAACATACGTACAACTGACCCACAACCTGCACAAGACTCACAACATACGTACAACTGACCCACAACCTGCACAAGACTCACAACATACGTACAACTGACCCACAACCTGCACAAGACTCACAACATACGTACAACTGACCCACAACCTGCACAAGACTCACAACATACGTACAACTGACCCACAACCTGCACAAGACTCACAACATACGTACAACTGACCCACAACCTGCACAAGACTCACAACATACGTACAACTGACCCACAACCTGCACAAGACTCACAACATACGTACAACTGACCCACAACCTGCACAAGACTCACAACATACGTACAACTGACCCACAACCTGCACAAGACTCACAACATACGTACAACTGACCCACAACCTGCACAAGACTCACAACATACGTACAACTGACCCACAACCTGCACAAGACTCACAACATACGTACAACTGACCCACAACCTGCACAAGACTCACAACATACGTACAACTGACCCACAACCTGAGCTCCTCACAGCTCGGTGACCATTGCTGGTCCAAGGGTCGGCAAACCCATGCCGAGAATTCCCAAAATCGGCCAACGATCCGAACCAAATATGGCTCGTCACTCACGGCCTCAAACCAAACCGAAAACATTGGAAAAACCAAGCTTACGAGTTGGTTTGTGCGCGGAGACGGGCTAGAATCTTCTTGCCGCAGTCGTCTGGCCGGAGAACGCCAAAAAACGTGATGATTAGGCCGTCGATCGTCACTCACGTCTCCCTCATCTCTGTTTGGGTCTTCGGCGCTCGAACGACAAAATAAAATAAAATAAAACTATTTCCTATTAAAACATTAATAAAAACAACATTTACTGATTTGCCCTCTCGTAAATTTGGCCTCTCTGAAACTTCGTTAAATCCCGTTCTTCGACCATTAAATTTCTATGAATTGACTATCACCTCACCCTCGGTCTAACTCCTCCACCGAAACTCCCGAGAATAATTTAATTATCCAAATAGCTAACCTAATTTAAATTAATTAAATTAATTAAATTAACCCGAAAAATCTGTATTACAACTGCTGAGGGGCCCAAGTTGGGTCCGACAGACCTTGGGAGAAAAAAGGCCTAGACCAATGATAAAGCAAAAAATTTCATTCATTTCATGTAGTTTTTGTCATATTTTTATTGTTTGAAATGTTGGAAATCTTAACTTTTGATTGAATTTCCAGTTTTGTAGATTAGGATGAAAGTTTGGAGAAATCATGAACTAATTTTAGGTTTAGAAGCCAAAAACAAGTTTTTGAGAAATTCTGAAAAAAAAAAAAGTACAACATTGAGTAGAAGAGGTCCCATAATAAGATGGTCATGCTGCAAGAATGCTATAAAAAAAGAAATTCAAAAATAAATTTTTCATTATGGTATAGGAGATATTTTTAGGGCATTACTGTCAAGAGCCGATTCCACGAACCGGACCCCGACGACTAGAGGATTCCCAAAGTAGGAAGGAGTCAAACGTCAAAGGGATCCTCTTATTGGCACTCACCTCTCACATGAATAAAATGTTATGAATTAATAGAACTTACTTCTTTAACTTGGTTTCCTAAATTAGGATGCTCCATTTAAAATTATTATTTTTAATAAAAGCATATAAATCATAAAATATATAAAATGTACACCATTGCATGAAAGAAATCAATATACATTTTATTCATTGAAAATTTACATGATAATCAAAGTACTAACACGGAAGCTACTATAAAAGTAGGTCACTACATGTGACCTTTCAAAAAAATTAATACAAATGAAAACCAAACATCTCACCCAGACAAAAACACCATCCACCTTGATGTTTCACCTATGTCTCTATGCAAACTTTATATTGCTTTATGTTTTTCCCTCTCGGTGAACGTTCTCGATATCTGAAAATTATAATTTATCCACATAATGAGTTTTTAGCCCAGTAAATAAATCTAACACATAGAATAACTAATCCAAACTCTATTAACACTATATAAGATCAATCACTATCTTCCACTACAACGATTCTTTGAAAATTATATTCTTTTGAGAGCCATGCAATTGCTATAAAAATATGCATGCTCGAAATCAATCTTTTGAAATTCTTCAACCATTATTTGAAATCATTTTCATCAAATAAATCCAATGCAAATAGAATGAACTTTGCATGATTAAAACCATCTTTTTTAAGAAAACTCCAATGTAACACCCGGTTCCATTGAACCAACTTATCTTATCAATTAATAGTATACATTTTATGGAAGAAATTGGGGGAGTTATTGATTAGGTTAATGAGTGACTAAGTAAGGGAATAATGGTAAATAGAGACCTATAGTAATAACCTATTTAAAGAAAGAGACTTTGTGATTAATGCACTGTAGCCGCCACTATTCCCTATTTTTCCTCTTTCGGTTTTCAGCTCAAGCAGCAGAGCTCTCTAGGCGATTCTTCAACTCGATTCTTCCCCAAACTAGGTGAGTCCTATTTCGATTCCTTGCTGTACTGGTAGCTATCGATGATTGGGGAGAGTATAAATGTGAGTTTTGTGAATGCCGTTTGAGTGAGCTAGTTCGGGATTTGTGGTAAATCGGGAATGCTCAATGAACTAAGCTTCCAAACTAGTGTCTCTAGAATTCTAGTAGTTTAGAATGGAGTTTAGAGAAAGTCTAATGTATGTTCTGTCTATGACTTTAGGTTTGAGTAAGCTCCCGAGGTAGCCTTCCACCCAATATTTTCCAGGAGACCAAGTAAGTGAAGTATGCTTGTGCCTTCGGGCCTACATCACAAAACAGTAGGATTATGTATGCTTGAATGTGTTTGTATGTCATGCATCATATTTTGAAAGTATGCGAAAATGAATTTACATGAAATGGCATGGTAAGGAATGAATAGACTGTAACAGATAAACTATTAAGGGAACTAATCCGCCCCTTAACTTATGAAGGGATTTATAACTTGGGAGAAGTGATCCAACTCCCAATTTCACAGGGGGATCTGAACAGTTATTAATGGAACTAATCCGCCCCTTAATCGAGAGAGAGGATGTATGGCTTTGCGAGAAGTGATCCAACTCCCAATTTCATAGGGGGATCAGACCAGAAACGAATGCATATGCAACTGAGATGAGAAAGTAGAAACTGCATGTATAGGAATTTATGTTTCAGTATTCCATTTCATTACTCCTTTACTTACTTAACATTAGGCTAATAGATGAGTTTTGTGATGTAGGTGAAGAAGTGACAGCAGGTGTGTTCTCTGAGTTTGTTGGGAATTAGGCTGGTTGGAGGGGTGCATTCATGCACCGATCTGGCAACTGATGGGATGGTTTAACTGGTGGCAGTAGATGAGAAGGTTTAGTGAACCATGATCCAATTTAAGTATGTTGAGAGTTTTTATGATAGTGGTAGTTTTAATGTTTTTGAATACATTTTGAGACTTTTCTGATAATGATACTTTGTTGGTTTAATAGTGGTTTTGCCAAACTTTGGAGTAATACATGGATTTAAGTAGTTTTGAATGATTTTTAGTAAAATGCTCAAGTTCTTTTGGTAGTCGGAGTTTTCTTTGTTTAGAGTGAAATTGTTTGCTATGCTGTTTCTGTTGAGTGTAATATCTATCGGTGGATGTAGTTCATCGGTAGAAGTCGAGAGTTTTGTCTATCGGTGGATGTAGTCCACCGGTGGATGTTGAGTATTATCGTCTATCGGTGGATGCTGTCCATCGGTGGATGCTGTCCATCGGTAGATGTGAGCAAAGGAATTTGTCGTTTTGCGATCAGGTGATGTCGAGTATTATGTCTATCGGAAGATGTAGGAAGTAATTTGTCGTTTTCCGATTGGGTGATGTCGAGTATTATGTCTATCGAAAGATGTAGGAAGTAATTTGTCGTTTTGCGATCGGGTGATGTCGAGTATTATATCTATCAGAAGATGTAGGAAGTAATTTATCGTTTTGCGATCGGGTGATGTCTAGTATTATATCTATCGGAAGATGTAGGAAGTAATTTGTCGTTTTGCAATCGGTAGATGTGAATTTGAGAATTTTTGTCGTCTAGTGACCGGAAGACGCAGCTTGTTTTATCGGTAGATGTATTCTGTTTTCTTTTCTTTTTCAACCAACTGTCTTCAACATTTTAACTATTTAATAAATATCATTCATACAAATGTTTTTCCGCTGCAAGTTTTAATGTTTTAAAGGGGTAAGTCTTGATCGTGAATGAAATTTTAAAATTTTCTCAGAAAGTCATAGTTCGGTTTAGTATTATGTGTGGCGAACCGAGTTCAGATAACTCGGGGCGTTACATCCAATGCATCTTTAACAACCAAATGTTTATGTTAAAAATGCAATACACTCTAATTCCAACATGCATAACCATCACAGAATCCTACACATTTCCGAGGAGATTTAGGGATTTTCAACCCAAGGAGGACTTTAAGTTGATCTCCTTCTCATTTCTATAGTCATACACATCGCACACGAAAAGACAAGTCCAACCATTGGGTTCATGTGTTACCAAGATTATCAACCTTTTTCTTTTTACAAAATGCATGTTTTAACATATTTTATAAAGCCAAGTCATGCTGATTTAAAACCATGCAACTCACCCATGCAATTTATTTTGAAAACCAGCATATCACATTGATTTAAAACAAAGTTTTCGAAACATTTCTTTTTTATGTAACGCCCCGAATTTTATAAATTCGATTCTCTACTCATAACGCTGAACAAAACTAAGACAATCTGGGAAGATTTTAAAAACTTCACTTGACGATCAAAATTTGACCTTTATTTAAAAACATCAAGAAAACTTGCAGCGGAAATTCATTTGTATAAAATAGGGTTATAACAAAACACTAAAACAATACTTGTGTAACGATTAAAATAATAGAAACAATCGGTCAAAAGAACCGAGGACATAATTGTGTTGAATATTTAAATGTCTGAAATTCGAATACTTCTTCCGCCAAATAGTCTCAGCGGTAGAAGTCGAGACAAAAGAGTCTCAGCGGTAGAAGCTGAACAAAATACATCCACCGCTCGCATCCACCGATCACAAAATGACAAAATTTACTACTCACATCTACCGCTCCCATCCACCGATCACAAAACGACAAAATCTACTACTCACATCCACCAATCACAAAATGACAAAATCTACTACTCACATCTACCGCTCACATCCACCGATCACAAAACGACAAAATCTACTACTCACATCTACCATTCAACAGTAACACCCGAAATCTACCGATTGACTTTGACTTCTGTCGAACGACAGCATCTGCCGATCAAATGTAACACTCAACATCTGTCGATTGATCTCTGCCATTCGACATCTGCCGAACGACGCAGAACCACATTAGCATTTACACTTTAAACCATCGGACAACTCTGCCTACTAAAAGAACTTATAAATTTTACTGCAATCATTCAAAACAACTTAAAACCCCAACTTTCTAAAAATCCAGAATAGCAAGCTACAAATAAACCAATCGTGTTTTCATAGTCAGGATAATCCCAAAACATGTCAAAACATTAAAACTACTACTGTCATTAAAATCTTCAGCACATTTCAATAACACATTTGTCCACTAAGACTTCACATACTGACATTTGTTAAACCGCTTCATCAGTGCACCAAACCGCGGCATAGATGTGCTCCATCAACTTCGCCTATTCTTCTGTAAACTTAGAGAAATCACCTGTTGGAAACTCAGCACCTACATCACAAAACTCATCTATTAGCCTAGTGCTAAATAAGCAGAGCAAATATGAATGAAACACTGAATTCATAAATCCTAATCATCCAGTTTCTACTTTCACATCTCAGTTGCTTTTGTATTCATTTCTCTGATCTGATTCTTCTTTCCGTTGGGAAGTGAATCAGTTTTTCCCAAAGTCATAACATCCTCAAGCATGCATAAACCTACTGTTTTATGATGTAGACCGAAGGCACACGCATACTCCACTTACCTGGCTTCCTGGAAATGCTTGGTTGTAAGCTACTTCGGGAGTTTGCTCACCTAAAATCATAAACACAACATTAACTTAACTTCTATTAAGCTTCATTCATCAAATATGCGAAAGGAAACTACTGGTTCATTCCAAACTAACTAAATTCGGGGTTATCTAGTTTTGTCTACCTTCCACATTGCATCACTAGTTCCATGCTTGATCTTTTCAGAAGATCGAAGCGGTTATGGACTACTTGGGGTGTCTACTAACTGAAGGATTAGGACCGTGAAACCGTAAAACATAGTTGGCTCGGTTGTGGCTCACCAAAACTCCAAATTGCCCCGAAAACTGCACACTCAAGATTTTCTATTTTATTCCACCATAAACCCTTCATCAAATGTATATCTTCTATTCATCCTAAATCATCCAGCAAGAAGAATCAAGGAGGAACTCACCAGAATTGAAGGAATCGGGCAGAGGAAATCGCCGAGAGAATTGCCGAGCTGAGTACCAAAAAGGAAAGTGAAAAGTGCGGCGGTTAAACCCTTAGCTAAACCCTCATTTATAATATATATTTCACAAATTACACATATGCCCTTAACTAACCAAACTTTAACCTAACCATTGATTCTCATTCCTCTCTATTAATATTGTAATATCCGGCTGTACGGAATCTAGTATTTTAATGTAAATAGCATTTTTGTAAATATGTCAAATCAAGTCAGTTTTTGGAAAAGAAAGCGTCATTACGATCCTAATAATTAATAAGGATTTTAAGAAAATTTCTAGAATTTTAGGAGTTAACGTTAATTTTACGATAATAACATTTCTCGTAATACAAAAAATATTTTAGTAAAAATAGTAAACGAGGTCCGAATTGCGAACGAACAGTTTTGAAAGAACCCTAGTAATAAGTTGGATTTATTGGTGAAATAAGGAGATTTGGAGAAACCGAATCGTTAGACAATTAACGAATCAAAGGACAAAACAATTAGAAAATCAAACGAAGGGCAAAATGGTCATTTTGCAAGTCAATTTTTATTAAAAGGCAAAAGCCTTTTCTCTTCTCCATAACACTTCTGCGATTTCCTCACTCTCTCTCCCTCTCACAGCGATTTCTCTCCTCTCAACGGCGATCTCTTTCAACGCCGGCGATTCTCACATTTCTGGTGATCGGTTCTTCGTGTTTTCTCCTCCTCTCGCAACCCTAGGTATGAATCTATGGTCTTAGGGCGTTATATTTCGGTTTTTACGAAGTTTAAACAATTAGGGTTCTTTAGGGTTTCGTTAAAAGCGCGATTTAGGGTTCGAGATTGATAGGTTCATCTTGTTTGAGGATATAAAGGACGTATTGAACGTTATTGGATGAAGTTAGATCGAATTGTGAGAAATGTTAAAATTTGAGAATTTGAGGATTTTGGGGAAAACTAGTAAATGGATGTTTCGAGGTATCGAGCGCGAATTGGTTGTTGAAACGCCTCGATTAGTTGAGTTATAGCTCTAGGAGAAATTCCTTAGTTAAGGATTTTGTTGGTTTGGGCATTAAACTGCTTAAACTCGTTTTAACGACCATTTGGTGAAATTGCTTAGGTGAACAACGCTCGTGGATGGAGCTTGAGCTGCAACGGACACGAGGTAAGTTCTCGTGATCTTCTCTGGCCGATTGGCCTACACCATACGTCGAGGTCGTCTCGAGGAATTTTGGTGACATTTTTTTGGTTTAAACTGTTTTTTTGGGTAGTTAGATAGGATATGCTTTTAATAGCTTTTATTGTCTTGATGGTATGTATGTTGTTTGTTTACTTTAAGTACGTAATTGTTCACGCATCACGATTTTAAATAATGCATAGAAAATGAATTTCCGCACAATGTTTTAAAGAAAATGGCGATGCGGCCTAGAGAGGGGCTATTGATCTATTGTGTAGGCACGAAGGGGTCTGTCACAATACTGCATCTAATATGTATTCATACAGTTATAGGTCATGCGAGATGGGGCTCAGGCACGGCTGTACGTGTTGTAAGCGTGTACCCCCCTCCTCTAAGTGGAAATGGTAGTCCGACCGCTGGATGTGCCCTCTCCATTTAGGGGGATGAGATCTCGGTGACAACCAGAGTAAAAATAATGAAAACGTTGAATGGTTTTACGAACTCATATGCACAGCACGCATTGCATTTACGTAGAGCTTACTGAGATTTTTATCACATAGTGTGTCTGTATGGTGTAGGTGACTTCGACATAGGTGAGGACGAGATCCTTCCACCTGAGAAGTGATGCAGTTGACGGAGGATGATTGCGGGAGTGCGCTGGCGCAGTCGAGGCGCATTTTGACCCGTGGGACTCATGGTTAGACGTTTTGAGGGTTTTTGGGAATTGTCGGGCTGATGGTTGTATAGAAACATTTTAGGGTGTTTGGTTTTGATAGTTGATAGGTTTATGTTTGAGTTTTTAAACGTTTTGGAAAACTCGTTTTGTAAATGTTTGGTATTAGGGAAATGTTTGGTTTTTAAACATATCCACGCAATTTGTTTTCGTGAAAACGTATTTCATGTTAAAAATACGTCTATGGTCGGTTTAGTGAGATTATAGAGATGTATGAGCATCGGTTTGTTTGGGTGTTGAAATGTATGTTATGGTGTAAGTAGAATGTGTGTGTATATTTGTTGGAATATGTTGAAGCTAGGTTTATAAGAAGAGGTGTGTAGGATGTCTCGAAGGAACAAAGGAAAATGTGGGGCGATCGAACGCCTAGAGTTTGATGTTGGGACGCGAAACTCTTTTGGAAAAATAGAGAGTTATGCGACTGAACGCCAAAAGAGGGGCGATGGGTCGGTTTGCAAGTCATTTTACACGTTCTGGAAACAGAACGTGAACCGACCGAACGCCCAAATATTGGTGTTCGATCAGTTCAGCAAGGGCCACCCGATCGGCTGTTGAGTAGCCGATCGAGCGCCCCTTTGTTTTCTCGATTTTTTGACGTTTCTGCCCTCCTGTTCTGTGGCCGTTTGTTTTATTATGTTTTTATTTTATGATAAATGTTTTAATTGTTTTATGCTTATTTCAATTCTTTAAACTTTATTAAGTTTCGTTGAACGGTTCAAAAGCATAAACTTCAACAATTCCGACTTTTAAAAGTTTTATTTCCACTCAAACGTTAGGTTTAAAGTTCTAAGCTATAAAAATAAAATAAAAAATAGTACGGGAAAATAGGGTACAGTATTAGGGTCGTCACAAATATACTCAAGCAATTTGCCTTATCCCCCCTTAATTTCATAAAACGTACGCTACAAACGTCAATTCCAGTCGATAATTGCCGTGTGCTACAATCTACTCTCCTTAAAAGAATTTTGTCCTCAAAAATTGTGGCTTGGTTATTCCTAAACTTGAGCTCTCAATACTCAATCTATCAACCATTCCATCAAGGTATACTTTGAGTCTCTACATCCAACTCGGGTTCTAAATATTCTTTTAACTCCCCATTATGCAACCTTGTTGTAGCTCACATAACATTCTTATCTGTAATCTCCTTGTTGCGTAAAACCTTCACTGCATAATCTAGAATTTTCACTGATTTCTCCTTGTGTATAAGAGTAGATTGGATCTCAATGTTCTGCTAAACCATGGGGACCACTCACTATTGACATTCACAAGGACTTCGAACAATTTCCTCAATACAGCTTCCATAACTTATATTCATATATCATCAATAATAAATATCCACAATAGATTATTGACAATAGAATATTGAAGGTTCAAACCATTGTACGTTAGATCTACCAATTGTAAGGAAGTGTAAGTATAGATTAGAAGAGGGAAAGACCTGGGGAAATATTTGAAAAGGAGGAGATCTCCTTTGAGATTTCCTTTTTATAGGGAGATCCGAGAAGAGAAAGGATTGGAAGCTGGAAGGGAAGTTTTGAAAATTCTTACAAAAGAACTGTCTACTTCTCCTTAGGGTTTTCTCTACTTTCTATTGACTAACTGAAGTTTTAATTCACTAAAGAACTATGAAATCTAAACTTTTCAATACTCTTTTTCTTATTTAATATTCATATATATCTTCTTTGCTTCAAATCTTTATTATTTTGTGGATTGTTTGAACTGATCATTTTCAATTTATCAATTTAATTTACAATCAATTAGGACTTTCAAATCTGTAATTGTTTAAAGGCTCTAATATATGAGGCAAATAACATAGGTTATGAAAGTTTATGATTTAGTTTAAATTATCAGTGCTTTTTGACATGGTTGGCTATGATTGAGTATCTCTAACTCTTAATGCTATTGATAAATTAAAACTATAAGCATCTCTTTAGGGTTGTTTGTTAATAATAGAGTTAATCACAGAGCGTCTCTTGGTTATCGAGAAACTAAAGAAAGATTAAGTTATTAAAATGTCATGGTAACTATAAAGTTTGCAGTTAAAACATCTAAATTTCAAGATAATTATCTAAATTCAAAGTTTGCAGCTAAAACATCTCGGCACTCCAAGTTTTTTTTTTTTTTTTCAAAGACACACTTCGTTGAAAAATAATCTTAGCTGATATTCTTCTTATTTATTTTTTCGAGCTAATATGACTTCTAGGCTACACCAATGATTTCTAGACAACTTTTATAAGAAAAAAAAAAATAATACTCCTTTATTTGATGGTTCTACTTATTGGCTATTGTTCTCTTATTAGACCAATAGCCAATTTACTTTTTTATTTGAAGATTATGATTTTGTGTGGGCAAAAAATGATCAAGATGTGATGACCCCGGCCCGCTGGGGCCACCGGGATGCCACGGGACTTGACTTGACATCAAATTGGACTCACATGAACTCGAGTCACATTTTTGGACTTAAAATTTTTTCGACTTTTGAAACATTAAAACGAGGACTAAAACCATTTTTTGATAAAATGTTGACTCGATTTTTGGGTCTTTTAAATCCCGTCAAATACGGGGGAAGGGGGGGGGGGGGCGCGGGGACGGTCATAAAATACGTTTAAAAGGTATCATAACAGATCGGGTTGAAACGTGTTTGAAAATCAAGTTTTTGAAAAAAAATAGTTTTGGGCCACTTGACATGCGGCGAGCACGCACTCGGCGTGCGCGTCGCCCAGACAGCGCGTGCTGTCGGGCCGATCGATCGGCCGACTCTCTGCCACGCTTCGTCTAACTCCAGCGCCAGCGCTGATCGATCGCGCCCAACGACAGATAGATTGATTGGGCGCTGCATGCTCAGTAGCGCACCAGCACCTGCCGCGCGCGCCCAGTGAGCGCACCTAACGTGCGCACCCAGTGTGCCCAGCGCGCCCTTCCTGCGCCACCTTCCTTTCTTTTCACCTTTTTTTCACTTTTCTTCATTTCTTTTACCTACATTTGACCCATAAAACTTACTCCAAATCTTTCCAAACATAAAACACCTCTAACCCCAAAAACTGACTCAAAACGTAATGAAAATTCAAGAAAACGAACTGCATGGATCACTTTAAAAACTAAACATCTATATATAGGTTTAAAAACCTTCAAACAATTCCAGTATAAATTCAAAATAAAACTTCACTTTCTAGACGTTCTAATACCACAACATTTACATCAAAACTTAACTTTCTATACGTTCTTCCATCATACTTTTCTAAACACATACATAATCCAAGCCATGCAGATATGAATTGAAAACATTTCATTTATGTAACACCCCGATTTCCTGAACCCGGTTTGTTACTCAAAACCCCGAATATTACTAAGAAACACTTGGGCCAAATATAAAACTTCGTTGAAAATTTCAGAATTTGAAATTTGACAAAACATGAAACTTGCAGCGGAAATCGTTTAAACAAAAGTAAAATTAAACAAAGCCATGTTAAAATAATCGTTGGCAATATTAAGAATCAATCAGTTGAGAAGCAAAGGTTTAACTCGTAAAATAATTTAAAGATTTCAAAAGTCAATTCCATCAACCGCCGAACAAAGTCAACAAAAGGGAAAGGCTACTCGAAGACATCCACCGGTGACTAACCAACATAAACATACACACACCGACCACGGTCGAAATCGCCCTAACAATATTGTCGGGTTGCCGCCATGGTCGTACTCCTCCAACCGCATCCAAAATCCCAAGCAAGTCTGCGTAATCTTACCGTGTTACTCTTCTTAGCCTACATCATAGAACTCAAACTATAAGCCTAATGCTTAGCATGCAATGCAGATATGAATTGAAAACATTTCATTTATGTAACACCCCGATTTCCTGAACCCGGTTTGTTACTCAAAACCCCGAATATTACTAAGAAACACTTGGGCCAAATATAAAACTTCGTTGAAAATTTCAGAATTTGAAATTTGACAAAACATGAAACTTGCAGCGGAAATCGTTTAAACAAAAGTAAAATTAAACAAAGCCATGTTAAAATAATCGTTGGCAATATTAAGAATCAATCAGTTGAGAAGCAAAGGTTTAACTCGTAAAATAATTTAAAGATTTCAAAAGTCAATTCCATCAACCGCCGAACAAAGTCAACAAAAGGGAAAGGCTACTCGAAGACATCCACCGGTGACTAAACGACAAAGCACAAGATTTGTCATCCGGTCACTAAACGACAAAACATAAAATTTGTCATCCGGTCACTAAACGACAAAACATAAAATTTGTTCATCCGGTCACTAAACGACACGACAAAACATAAAATTTGTCATCCGGTCACTAAGCGACAAAATATATCCTTCATCTACCGGTGACGTCAGCTGGATGATCTCTCTCATCCGATCGACTTTACCCCACATCTACCGGTGACGTCAGCCGGATGATCCCTCTCATCCGGGCACTAGAGGACAAACAAAACACCTATATCATCCGACAAACAAAACACTCGACATCATCCGGTAGAAAAGAAACACAACACTATCCACAGAAAAGAATTTACTTACTTCCCAAAAACCATTCAGGAACGACTCAAGCCATAGCATTAATCAAATCTGATAAAAACCAACATTTAAAACTCAACAGACTGCTAAAATCAGTAAATTTCAAAACGTATTCAAAATACTAAAACTTATACTGTCATGAGAACTCAACATACTCAGACTGAATCCTTGACTACTAGTCCTCCACACTGACAGACATCAGTTAAACCGCCCCGTCAGCTGCCAGAACATTGAATAAGTGTACTCCTCCAACTCGACTAGTCCTCAGTGAACTCAGTAAACACACCTGCTGTCACTTCTTCACCTACATCACAAAACTCATCTATTAGCCTAATGCTAAGTAAGTAATGCAAAATGAAATGAATTACTGAAACATAAACTCCTAATCATGCAATTTCTACTTTCTCCTCTCAGTTGCTCATTCATCGTTTCTAATTCAGATCCCCCTGTGAAATTTGGAGTCGGATCAACTCTCCCAAAGTATGTATCCACTGACTCATTAAGGGGCGGATTAATTCCCTTAACAGTAAATCTGATTCACATGTTCAGATCCCCCTGTGAAATTGGAAGTTGGATCAGCTCTTCCAAAGTATATATCCACTGTCTCATTAAGGGGCGAATTAATTCCCTTAACAGTAAATCTGATTCACTTTGCTGTTTCATCACATTCAATCCTCTCCATACCAATGTGTAATCAAATTCATTTTCGTATACATTTTGAAAACATGATGCATGGCATACAAACATATCCAAGTAAATACAAACCTAACGTTTTCTGATGTAGGCCCGAAGGCACAAGCAAACATTACTTACCTGGATCTCCTGGAATTGTCTGGGTAGCTAACCACTTCGAGTATTGCTCAACCTAAAACCGTAGACAGAGCATATATTAAATTTCCTCTAATCTTCATTCTAAACCACTATAAATCTAAGGGAAACTCTGGTCATTGAGCATTCTCGATTTCGACTTAAACCGAACTAACCCTCACTTACTGTATTCTCCAAAACCTCAATATCATCCCTCCCACCAACAATAGATACAATGTAGCTAGAAATAGAGGCAAAACTCACCAAGTTCGGAAGAAGTCGCTGGAGAAGTCGAAGGGGGGTCTCCTATCGTGCTCTGCTAGGCTGAGGAGCTGAGAATGGGGAGGAAATGGAATAAAACAGTGGCGGCTACTTCAATAATAGTTTCCTTAAATACGGTATCCACCTTTAGATTTCTAATTACCCTTGTACCCTTGCCTAGTCATCCACTAACCCTACATTTAATATTGTCATTAGTTTAAAAAAAAAAGAATAGAGAAATGGTTTAACAGGACCGGGTATTACAATCTACCCTCCTTAAAAGAATTTTGTCCTCAAAATTCAGTACCTGAATAATTCTGGATGTTGGTCCATCATGTCTTGCTGACGCTTCCAAGTTGTCTCCTCTATGTTCTGATTGTGCCATAAGACTTTCACTAGTGGAACTTCTTTGTTGCGCAATACCTTCACTGCATAGTCCAAGATCCTTACTGGTTTCTCCACATATGTAAGAGTAGGAAGGGCTTCAATGCTCTGCTGTTCCATAATCTGTGAAGGATCTCTAACACATTTCTTCAGCATGGAAACATGAAACACACTATGAATTCCCTCCAGAGAGGCTGGTAGCAGAAGTTGATATGCTGACTTCCCAATTCTCTTCACGATTTGGAAAGGTCCAATATACCTGGGGTTCAACTTGCCTCTTTCCCCAAACCTCACAACTCCTTTGAAAGGTGACACTTTAAGGAAAACCTCATCACCTACATCAAACTCTAATTCTCTTCGTCTTTTGTCTGCATAGCTTTTCTGCCGACTTTGAGCTGTTAAGATTCTTTGTCGGATAAGAGCAATCTTCTCCACTGTCTGCTGCACAATATCAGGACCAATCAACCGTGCTTCTCCAACTTCATCCCAATATAATGGAGATCTGCACTTTCGTCCATATAATGCTTCGTATGGTGCCATGCCTATTGTTGCTTGGAAGCTGTTATTGTAAGAGAACTCGACCAATGGTAAGTATCCACTCCAAGATCCTTGAAAATCCAATACACATGCTCGGAGCATATCCTCCAAGGTTTGGATAGTTCTCTCGGATTGTCCATCAGTTTGAGGATGAAAGGCTGTGCTAAAACTAAGCTGTGTTCCCATAGCCTTGTGCAAACTTTTCCAGAACTTGGATGTAAATCTGGAGTCTCGGTCTGAAACTATGGTGCTTGGAACTCCATGCAGTCTAACCACTTCGTGCACATACAACTCTGCCAGTTGATCCATCGAGTATGTTACCTTTATTGGCAGAAAGTGAGCAGATTTGGTTAAACGATCGACTATTACCCAGATTGCATCATGTCCCTTTGCTGTTCTAGGTAATCCCATAACAAAATCCATAGCTATTTGTTCCCATTTCCATTCGGGAACTGGTAAGGGTTGCAATGTTCCAGCAGGCCTCTGATGTTCAGCTTTGACTTGCTGGCAGATCAGACATGTCTCCACATACTCTGCCACACTTCTTGTAATATCCGGTTTGTACGGACCTTTTATTATATTATTATTATTATAATTATTGGCGTTTTTGTATCTATGTCAAATCAGGTCCGTTACACAAAAAGAAAGCGTCATTACGATTCTAACGGATAATAAGAATTTTAAGGAATTTACGGAAATTTTCGGAGATCAAACACTATATTCCGAGTAAATACGCTTTTCGTAATGTAAGAGACGTTCTCGTAAAAATAACAAATGAGGTCCAAATGGAGAACAGACAGTTTTAATAAAGCCCTGGTGATGAATATGAGTTGTTGGCAAAATATGGAATTTTCGAAAATCCGAATCGAAGGACGATTAACGAAACGAAGGACGAAACAAATAGATTTAAGTAAGAAGGGCAAAATGGTAATTTGCAAGATAATTTTTATTAAAAACATCACAAACCCTCATTTCTCCCTCACTTTCTCTCTTTCTTTCTTTTTCTCTCTGGATCGCACGAAAACAGAGAGCAAACCCTCTCTCGGCCGCCGGCGATTCCAACGATTCCGACCTCCGTTTCTCCTCCGTCCTTCACGTTTTCTTCCTCTCTCGCTACCCTCGGTATGTAGCTTTAGTCTTCGGTCGTTTATTTCGAGTTTTGGTTTGATTTAGGGTTAGGGTTTAAATTAGGTTTTCTGTTAAAAACACGATTTAGGCTTCGTAATTAATAGGTTAGCTATAATTACGTATATATTGAACGTATTGGACGTTATCGGACGAAGATAAATCGATTCGTGAAAAAGTTTAAAATCCGAGAATTTTAGGGTTTTTGGAAAAAAATTCGATTGCTTGATGAATTAGCTTAATAAATCGAATTAAAGCATTAGGAAGTATCTTTAGTTAAGGTTTTACTAATTTGGACGTTTAATTGCTTAATTCGGTTTTAACGGCAAATATCGTGTTTTACCTCAGACACGTGAATCCAGTGGACGAAGCTTGAGATCCAGCGCGCTCAAGGTAAGTTCTCGTGACTTGCTTGACCGAAAGGTCTACACCATACTTCGTCGTCGTATCAAGGATCCTTGAGGGTTCCTTGTTTTACGTTGTTTAGGTTGGGTAGTTAGGTTAATTGTTTATAGGTTATGTTATATTGTCTGCTGATATGAACTGTTTGTTTACTTTCCGCTGATATGAACTGTTCATGCATCACGGTTTTCGAAAGTCATGAAAAGGAATTTCTGCACGTGTTTTTAAGAAAAGGAACGTATATCTGAAATGAAATCTGTAACGAAATCTGAATGAATAAACGTAATCTGTCTGTTTCTGATCACGCGGGATGGGGCTCAGGCACGGCTGTGCGTGTTGCAAGCGTGTACCCCCCTCTCTAGGTGGAAAGGGTAGTCCGACCGCTGGATGGGCCCTCTCCGCTTAGTGGGTAGAGGTTTCGGTGACAATTCTGTCTGTCTGTGACGTAATGAATCTGTAATCTGTAATCTGTAATTCTGTATCTGTAATCTGAATCTGAGCATGATTTCTGAATGGCATACGCACGCATGCATCTGCATTTACGTAGCTTACTGAGATTTCAATATCTCATATGTGTCTGTATGGTGTAGGTAATCTGCTAGGTGACGTAGATCCAGGTGAGGACGACGTTCCTCCTCCTGATGTCGGAGGCAGTTGATGGATGATGCTCGTGGGAGTGCGCTGAGTAGTCGAGGCGCGATACGACCCGTGGGGATGTATGTATGGACTCTGGGGTTATTTTGGGATGTGTGATCTGATAACTGTATAGAATATTTAGATTGTTTGGATCTGGATAGGGATTAGATAACGTTTTGGTAATTGTATGTAAAACGTTTTGGTTTAAACTGTTTGATGAACGTTATAAAATGTTTTGGTTTAGAACCGCTATTTAGACGTTATAGAAATTCTGGAACTGTTTGGTTGTTTAAATTAAGTGTTAAGAATTGTTTGTAGGTTGTTACGGATAGCTCGGTTTTTAGAGCTATCCACGCAGTCGGATTTCGCAAAGCCTGACTCGAGTCGATTGAACTTAGAATACGTTTTAGTTTAATTGATTTGATTTAGGTGGTAAATTATGGTAATTGTTGGCGTGAAGAAGTGTAAGTTTTTCTCTCTGGAAATCGGATTCCAGAGAGCAAATTGTTGAAGTGTAAGCATGAAAGAATGGTGAAGTGCGTTGAAGTGCTGGAGTGTTTGAAGGAGGATCGTTGCATAGCATGCAGCGATCGATTTCTGCTGAAAAGCAGAAATCGATCGCTTGCATGCAAGCAAGCAGCAGCGATCGATCTCTGTATTTTACAGAGATCGATCGCTGCCTCCTTTTGGCAGCCCCATTTCCGATTCTGCCCCTCCTTTAGTTTTTATTAAATATTTAAATGTTTTAAGTTTTATTTATTAATAGTTTTAGTTTATATTTGAAACGATTTACCAAACGAACTTCGATTTCGATTCCGGTTTCGGTTTCAATTTCAATTCCGCTTTAACGTTAGGTTTTAAAGTTTTATTTTAAAAATGTAAAATAGAAATGAAAAATTTATACGGGTAAATGGGTACGGTATTAGGGGTGTTACACTTCTCTTCATACCTGGCCACCAATAATGTTGTTTGAGATCTCTGTACATCTTTGTACTTCCAGGATGAACAGAGAGACTGGAGGAATGTGCCTCAGATAAGATTTCCTTTCTAAGTTCAGTATCAGCCGGAACAAACCACCTATTTCGAAACTTGAGAATTCCATCGGCTGAGCAGTTGAAATCCAACTTGCCAGTAGAATCCATGCTCAACTTATATTCGTTGCATTCAGGGTCATTCATTTGAACTTCCTTTATTTTCTCCAAAATGGTAGGCCTTAAAGATATGGTCGAAAGCATGGCTGACACACTAGACACGGCTTCCATGTTAAATCTGTGGAATTCAGTCTCTAAAGCTATTGGTATATCTAAAATCAATGCAGAGACTGAAGGAGTCACTCTACTCAAAGCATTAGCCACTACATTCGCCTTGCCGGGGTGGTACTTAATCTCGAAATCATAATCTTTGACAAATTCTAACCATCTACGCTGCTTCATATTCAGTTCCTTTTGCGTGAAAATGTATTTCAGGCTCTTATGATCTGAAAATATCTCACAAGATTGTCCATACAGGTAATGCCTCCAAATCTTAAGTGCGAATACCACTGCAGCTAATTCTAAGTCATGTGTAGGGTAATTTTTCTCATGGACCTTCAACTGTCTAGAGGCATAAGCTATCACTTTACCATCCTGCATTAACACACAACCTAGACCGATCTTGGAAGCATCACAATAAATGCTAAACTTACCATTCTCGACAGGGAGGGTCAGAATTGGAGCATTGGTCAGCTTCTGCTTCAAAGTTTGGAAACTATGCTCGCAATCCTCAGTCCACACATATTTTACGTTCTTCCTAGTTAATCGGGTAAGGGATGTTGCAATCTTTGAGAATCCTTCAATAAATTTCCTGTAATACCCAGCCAATCCAAGGAAACTTCTGACATCCGTAGCATTCCTCGGTTGGGGCCATTCCTTAACTGCCTGGACCTTAGCTGGATCCACAGATATGCCATCTCCAGAGATGACATGTCCTAAAAAGTGAACTTGGTCCAACCAAAATTCACACTTGGAAAACTTGGCATAAAGTTGGTGCCTTCTCAGTACTTCTAACACTAAACCCAAATGTTTTGCATGCTCATCTTTAGTACTAGAATAGATTAGAATGTCATCTATGAATACAATGACAAACTTGTCCAAATACTCGTGAAACACCCTATTCATGAGATCCATGAAGGCTGCTGGTGTAACGCCCGACATTTCGGCCAGGTGATTTTCTGACCATTCTCATTGTTACCCTTTATTTAACCTTTATGATTAAATTTAATGTTGAGGCAAATTCATTACAAGTTGAGTAAAACTAGGTTGAGTGGCAATTTTGTAATAAAGACTGAAGGATTAGGTATAGATAGAAAATGGAAACCTTAAATCTCATTTAAACCTCACTGCAGCCGACATTTCCTCTCGGCGACTCCCTTCTTCTCTGGAACTTTCTTCCTCCCCAGCAACTGGTTTTTCAGCCTCTACTCCGGTAACCCGCATTCTAGGTAAGATTTTGACAATGTAGATGCCGGGTAGTCATTTAGAACTCTGTTTTCAGTTGAACTTGTACTTTCGAGTTCTTCAATGGCTAAGTCAGTTGGTTATCGTTCCTTATCTTCATTTGGTAATGCCACCTTTAAATCGATTCTGGACCTTTTATATAACCGACCCCGTTTAATCGATAGCTATATCTAGTTGTTTCGGTTTTGGATTTCAGACTGCACAGAGAACCTTAGCTGCTAGATTCTAGGATGACTTTCGATTAGAACTTTTAGGACTTGATTTTAACTACTATAATGTGGAATGTTTTAGGTGAAGAAGTTGAAGAGAAAGTGATTCAAGTTGCTAAGGATCCAGGTAAGTGAATGTACTAAGTTTCCGGCCAATAGGGCCCTACATCAAAGGACTATGTTAGATTTAGTGAACGTTGTCTTCTATATGTTTGATGAAATGTCGATGGATATGGTTATGTTATTCTGATGTTCTCCCCTGTCTTAGTTCGATGATTAAGTGCATTTATGTTATGCATCATGTTTTACTTCTCAAGCATATGAAAATGTTTTGAAATATGTTTTCTCATGAATAAAATAAGAAGATAAAACTTATGCAACGTGGTTAAGTGAGGGTTGGGGGTGGTTCGGCGTATGTCACAGTCCGCAGTAGGACATATGAATACGACCCGCAGTAGGGACCATGATCAAACTCACTGTCGAACCCCCTTTACCGGCACAAATCCTCCCTTAAACCACATAATGTAATGAAGAATATGAATGATGAAAGGAATGATGAATATGAGCATGTCTACGAATGATGATTATGAACAATGAATACGAGATACGATTATGAATGATGATTAAGAACAAGTACGTGAAAAGAAAAGACTTATGAGCATGTTTTTCTCCAAGTTATGCATTCATGAACTCATAATAGTTTGCATTCCTTACTAAGCCTTAGGCTTACAGTTACACCTTACGATGTAGGTGAAGAAATATCAGGTGAGGAATACAAAGTTGAGGATGAAGTTTAAGCTGGTTGCTGGAAGGTGCTCAGGGTGGAAAGTCTGTGGCTGGATGGCGATTATGACCCTCTGGTTTTACTCTTAAGGTTTTAATGATAACTATGAACATAAAAGTTTAAGTAGGATGATGTTACTTATGATTATGGAGCTTGAACTTGTCTAGCTTGAATACTGATTATGAGTATATTATAAGAATATAGAATGAGTGATTTTAACTAAGTCTTCCGCTGTATGAGTTTTAATGAATCTGTGGTTTATTCTGTTGGTGTCCCGGTATTAAGTTTGAAGTTATGATGTTTGTGCTGCCGGTAGACGAAATGTATTTGTCTATCGGAAGGTGTGAGTGTTATTATGGAGTTTAGAAATCGGTAGATGAAGTTTGCTTGTCTACCGGAAGAAGAAGATGTTAGGTTAATGTTTAGTAGTCGGTAGATGAAAGTACTTGTCTATCGGCAGGAGATGTGTTATTTTGAAGTGTAGAAATCGACAGGAGGATTGTGATGGGAGTCGGGTAAGTCTGTCTTCCGGAGGACGTCATCGGAAGAGGAAAAGTATTTGTCTTCCGGCTGACGTCATCAGCAGACGATATGCCTAGAGATCGGCAATGTGTAGTAGGTCAAGATACCGGAAGATGGAAATGTCATTCCGCCTTACCCAGAAGATGTTAGTGCCACACGTTCATCGGCAATGATGAATTGTGAGTTAATCTACCAAGATAGATGTAGTGGCCACGTCACTGGCAGATGTATGTGAGTTAATCTATCGGAAGATTGTAGTATAATGCCACGGCAGACATGATTTGGTGTTTGTCCATCGGCAGGATGGAGTTGCCACGTTCATCGCGCAGATGATGTGAGTTAAGCTATCGGAAGATGTAGTAGTGAGTTAATCTATCGGAAGATGTAGTATAAATGCCATCGGCAGATGTTGTGTGTTGCCATCGGCAGATGTTGTGTGTTGCCATCGGCAGATGTTGTGTGTTGCCATCGGCAGATGGAGTGCCACGTCATCGGCAGATGATGTGAGTTAATCTATCGGAAGATGTAGTATAAATGCCATCGGCAGATGGAGTGCCACGTCATCGGCAGATGTTGTGTGTTGCCATCGGCAGATGGAGTGCCACGTCATCGGCAGATGTTGTGTGTTGCCATCGCAGATGGAGTGCCACGTCATCGGCAGATGATGTGAGTTAATCTATCGGAAGATGTAGTATAAATGCCATCGGCAGATGGAGTGCCACGTCATCGGCAGATGATGTGAGTTAATCTATCGGAAGATGTAGTATAAATGCCATCGGCAGATGGAGTGCCACGTCATCGGCAGATGATGTGAGTTAATCTATCGGAAGATGTAGTATAAATGCCATCGGCAGATGTTGTGTGTTGCCATCGGCAGATGGAGTGCCACGTCATCGGCAGATGATGTGAGTTAATCTATCGGAAGATGTAGTATAAATGCCATCGGCAGATGGAGTGCCACGTCATCGGCAGATGTTGTGTGTTGCCATCGGCAGATGTTGTGTGTTGCCATCGGCAGATGATGTGAGTTAATCTATCGGAAGATGTAGTATAAATGCCATCGGCAGATGATGTGAGTTAATCTATCGGAAGATGTAGTATAAATGCCATCGGCAGATGATGTGAGTTAATCTATCGGAAGATGTAGTATAAATGCCATCGGCAGATGATGTGAGTTAATCTATCGGAAGATGTAGTATAAATGCCATCGGCAGATGTTGTGTGTTGCCATCGGCAGATGTTGTGTGTTGCCATCGGCAGATGGAGTGCCACGTCATCGGCAGATGATGTGAGTTAATCTATCGGAAGATGTAGTATAAATGCCATCGGCAGATGGAGTGCCACGTCATCGGCAGATGATGTCAACGGAGAGGCGTGCCTTGTCATCGGTAGATAAGTCAGTCTTTTGTCGTTGTAATTGAGTGATGATTTAATTGGTCACGCGTGATGCACGTGACCGCCGGCAGATGCAAATATGTGTGCCTGCGATAGATGTCTACTGACTCATGTGAGATGGCACGTGCAGGCCGGTTAGAACAACGGATGTTGTCGTTTAGCGAACGGCAGGAGTGAAAGCTAAATGTGGTTGTTCAGCGAACTTAAGTTAAGTTAGATGAGCTTTGATATATATATAAAACACATATATACACGATTACAGAGGTATAAAAGTACGGATAAGTTTAAAGGAAAGTCATGACACGTGACGATCCTCCTCGGGTCGTTACAGCTGGTGCATTTGTCAGACCAAAAGACATAACCAAAAACTCATAATGTCCATACCTCGTGCGAAAGGCAGTCTTGGGCTATCCTCAGATTTAACCTTCAGCTGATAATAACCGGATCTAAGGTCAATCTTAGAGAAAACTCTTGCACCCCTAAGCTGGTCAATAAGTCATCAATTCTCGGCAGAGGGTATTTATTCTTAACAGTTAACTTATTCAATCTCTATAATCAATGCACATGCGCATAGATCCATCTTTCTTCTTGACAAAGAGGACCGGTGCACCCCATGGTGAAAAGCTAGGGCGTATAAACCCTTTCTCCAACAGATCCTCCAATTGTTTCTTTAACTCTTTGAGTTCTGTTGGTGCTAGTCTATATGGATTTTTAGACACAGGCTCGGCTCCGGGGTAAACATCCACAACAAATTCGATTTCCCTATCTGGTGGCAAGCCTGGAGGTCATCTAAGAATACCTCAGGGAAGTCTGGACAACTAAGACATTTTTGGGACTTGATTTCTCCACTAGTTGTATGTCTAAAGCACTAGCTACGAAGCACAAATACTCTCTACACTGGGAGGGTCTACAATTGACAGAAGTCATTACAGTCATTTCCTTACTCTTCTCTGAGGCTTGAAAGGTATGCCTCAAACTACCAGGGGGTTTGGAAACTAACTATTCTAGTCCTACAATCAATCGTGGCATAATGCTTAAACAGCCAATCCATTCCTAGAATTACATCAAATCCCATTATATCCATAATGATGAGATCAGCAGGTAGACTCACACTTCCTACTAACAATCTCTGTCAAGCATCACTCGGTTAGAGTGCATGCGCTCACCAGAGGGTAAGGTAACATTAAACACATGCATGGAAGGGGTAAACGGTACATCTAATTTAGCAGCAAATGTAGATGCTATAAACGAATGCGTTGCACCAGAATCTATCAAAGTAAAAGCAGGCACAAAGTTGATCAATATAGTACCTGACACTACGGCAGGCTGTTCTTCACCCGACTCCGTCATGGAGAATATTCTTGGTTTAATCATAGCAGGACCACTCTTAGGAACTGGACAGTCTCTGCTAATATGGCCGACTTTGTTACAATTATAGCATCTGGTGACTCTAGGCTTCGAACACTCTTTGAACGTATGTTCAACTTCCTCACAGTTGAAGCACTTTCCCAAGCCCAGTCTACATTCTCCCGGGTGGTTCTTCAGGCACTTTGGATACTGGGGAAATTTCCTGACATTTTGCACCCTTCCCCCTGCTCCTTGGCTATTTTGGCCCTCACTTGGCCTCTTTGTTCCCCTTTGCTGGTGTGGCTGGTTAAACCTTTGCGGGGTCTCCTTTAGTCCAGCACACTTCCTTTCAGCCTCTTCCACTTCCAGAGCAGTGGACACAACTTCGCTGAACGTTAAACCTTTAATGCCATAGAATTTGACTCCCCGATAAATCTCCGGCTTCAGTCCATGCACAAATTTGAACACCTTATCCTCGTCCTTATGAGCAAAGTGTCCAGCAAACCTGGACAAGGACTCAAATTGCCTACTGTACTCAGCCACCGACCCTGTCTGCTTCAAATTCAAAAATTCCAACTTCTTTGCGGTTTGGACCGTGCTGTTAAAATATTTCTCATAGAAGATGTCCTTAAACTGTGACCAAGTCATGGTCAGAATGTCAGTGGTGGTTTCAACTGTTTCCCACCAGAGTTGAGCTTCGCCAGCCAAGTGAATGTTGCTAACGTGACCTTATCTCCTTTTCCAATGCTGGCGCACTAAACATGCTCTCTATCTTCCTAAGCCACTCTTCAGCCACAACAGGATCAGATGACTGACCATCAAACGTGGGTGGGTCTTAGTCTCCGGAATCTATCCCCGGAATGCTCGTTGCTAGAACCCGAGTTGGCACTTCCTTGTACCTCTCGGTTCAGCAGTACTCCTAGTTGATCGGATTGTTGGCGCATTAATTCTGCCTGCTGTCGCACTAGATCTGTCAACTGTCCGATTACACTAGAATCCTCTGCGCTTCCCGGAGTTGGTGTCTCTCTCTGCACTCTTGGCCTTCCTGGTCGTCGAGACATTTTGCTATATTCCTGCGCAGGGTTAACTATTTTATAAACATCTAATTACTAAGGCTAACATAAACACTTACAGTTGTTGGAGTACTCCCATGCAACGATCGGCACTGACGAGTAATCTTTTGAACGGTCTAACTGAATGTCTCTGATACCACACTGTAAAACCCGATTCCCTGAACCGGTTTGTTACTCAAAACCCCGAATATTACTAAGAAACACTTGGGCCAAATATAAAACTCGTTGAAAATTTCAGAATTGAAATTTGACAAAACATAAAACTTGCAGCGGAAATCGTTTAAACAAAAGTAAAATTAAACAAAGCCATGTTAAAATAATCGTGGCAATATTAAGAATCAATCAGTTGAGAAGCAAAGGGTTTAACTCGTAAAATAATTTAAAGATTCCAAAGTCAATTCCATCGACCGCCGAACAAAGTCAACAAAAGGGAAAGGCTACTCGAAGACATCCACCGGTGACTAAACGACAAAGCACAAGATTTGTCATCCGGTCACTAAACGACAAAACTAAATTTGTCATCCGGTCACTAAACGACATAAATTTGTCATCGGTCACTAAACGACAAAACATAAAATTTGTCATCCGGTCACTAAACGACAAAACATAAAATTTGTCATCCGGTCACTAAACGACAAAACATAAAATTTGTCATCCGGTCACTAAACGACAAAACATAAAATTTGTCATCCGGTCACTAAACGACAAAACATAAAATTTGTCATCCGGTCACTAAACGACAAAACATAAAATTTGTCATCCGGTCACTAAACGACAAAACATAAAATTTGTCATCCGGTCACTAAACGACAAAACATAAAATTTGTCATCCGGTCACTAAACGACAAAACATAAAATTTGTCATCCGGTCACTAAACGACAAAACATAAAATTTGTCATCCGGTCACTAAACGACAAAACATAAAATTTGTCATCCGGTCACTAAACGACAAAACATAAAATTTGTCATCCGGTCACTAAACGACAAAACATAAAATTTGTCATCCGGTCACTAAACGACAAAACATAAAATTTGTCATCCGGTCACTAAACGACAAAACATAAAATTTGTCATCCGGTCACTAAACGACAAAACATAAAATTTGTCATCCGGTCACTAAACGACAAAACATAAAATTTGTCATCCGGTCACTAAACGACAAAACATAAAATTTGTCATCCGGTCACTAAACGACAAAACATAAAATTTGTCATCCGGTCACTAAACGACAAAACATAAAATTTGTCATCCGGTCACTAAACGACAAAACATAAAATTTGTCATCCGGTCACTAAACGACAAAACATAAAATTTGTCATCCGGTCACTAAACGACAAAACATAAAATTTGTCATCCGGTCACTAAACGACAAAACATAAAATTTGTCATCCGGTCACTAAACGACAAAACATAAAATTTGTCATCCGGTCACTAAACGACAAAACATAAAATTTGTCATCCGGTCACTAAACGACAAAACATAAAATTTGTCATCCGGTCACTAAACGACAAAACATAAAATTTGTCATCCGGTCACTAAACGACAAAACATAAAATTTGTCATCCGGTCACTAAACGACAAAACATAAAATTTGTCATCCGGTCACTAAACGACAAAACATAAAATTTGTCATCCGGTCACTAAACGACAAAACATAAAATTTGTCATCCGGTCACTAAACGACAAAACATAAAATTTGTCATCCGGTCACTAAACGACAAAACATAAAATTTGTCATCCGGTCACTAAACGACAAAACATAAAATTTGTCATCCGGTCACTAAACGACAAAACATAAAATTTGTCATCCGGTCACTAAACGACAAAACATAAAATTTGTCATCCGGTCACTAAACGACAAAACATAAAATTTGTCATCCGGTCACTAAACGACAAAACATAAAATTTGTCATCCGGTCACTAAACGACAAAACATAAAATTTGTCATCCGGTCACTAAACGACAAAACATAAAATTTGTCATCCGGTCACTAAACGACAAAACATAAAATTTGTCATCCGGTCACTAAACGACAAAACATAAAATTTGTCATCCGGTCACTAAACGACAAAACATAAAATTTGTCATCCGGTCACTAAACGACAAAACATAAAATTTGTCATCCGGTCACTAAACGACAAAACATAAAATTTGTCATCCGGTCACTAAACGACAAAACATAAAATTTGTCATCCGGTCACTAAACGACAAAACATAAAATTTGTCATCCGGTCACTAAACGACAAAACATAAAATTTGTCATCCGGTCACTAAACGACAAAACATAAAATTTGTCATCCGGTCACTAAACGACAAAACATAAAATTTGTCATCCGGTCACTAAACGACAAAACATAAAATTTGTCATCCGGTCACTAAACGACAAAACATAAAATTTGTCATCCGGTCACTAAACGACAAAACATAAAATTTGTCATCCGGTCACTAAACGACAAAACATAAAATTTGTCATCCGGTCACTAAACGACAAAACATTGAATAAGTGTACTCCTCCAACCCGACTAGTCCTCAGTGAACTCAGTAAACACACCTGCTGTCACTTCTTCACCTACAATCAAAACCTCATTATTAGCCTATCTCAGTTAAGTAGGCAAATTGAAATAATTACGAACCATAAACGCCTACATAGCATCTACGTTCTCCTCTCAGTTGCTCATTCATCGTTTCTAATTCAGATCCCCCTGTGAAATTGGAAGTTGGATCAGCTCTTCCAAAGTATATATCCACTGTCTCATTAAGGGGCGGATTAATTCCCTTAACAGTAAATCTGATTCACATGTTCAGATCCCCCTGTGAAATTGGAAGTTGGATCAGCTCTTCCAAAGTATATATCCACTGTCTCATTAAGGGGCGGATTAATTCCCTTAACAGTAAATCTGATTCACTTTGCTGTTTCATCACATTCAATCCTCTCCATACCAATGTGTAATCAAATTCATTTTCGTATACATTTTGAAAACATGATGCATGGCATACAAACATATCCAAGTAAATACCAACCTATCAACTATCATCAAACAATCCCATAAAACTTTACAAAAACAGTTTATAAAACAGGTTCCAATGAAAACGTTTAAAACATCGAATACGAATCTAACACCTAACCAGATCCAAGCATCCTATAATTTCTATACAAACGTGTCCCACACTCTCAAAATCTATACATACTGTCCCCACGGGTCAGGTAAGCGTCGACTGCGCCAGCACACTCCGCGAGCCATCCTCCGTCAACTGCCATCACTCCTCTCCATACCAATGTGTAATCAAATTCATTTTCGTATACATTTTGAAAACATGATGCATGGCATACAAACATATCCAAGTACCAACCTATCAACTATCATCAAACAATCCCATAAAACTTTACAAAAACAGTTTATAAAACAGGTTCCAATGAAAACGTTTAAAACATCGAATACGAATCTAACACCTAACCAGATCCAAGCATCCTATAATTTCTATACAAACGTGTCCCACACTCTCAAAATCTATACATACTGTCCCCACGGGTCAGGTAAGCGTCGACTGCGCCAGCACACTCCGCGAGCCATCCTCCGTCAACTGCCATCACTCCTCTCCATACCAATGTGTAATCAAATTCATTTTCGTATACATTTTGAAAACATGATGCATGGCATACAAACATATCCAAGTAAATACCAACCTATCAACTATCATCAAACAATCCCATAAAACTTTACAAAAACAGTTTATAAAACAGGTTCCAATGAAAACGTTTAAAACATCGAATACGAATCTAACACCTAACCAGATCCAAGCATCCTATAATTTCTATACAAACGTGTCCCACACTCTCAAAATCTATACATACTGTCCCCACGGGTCAGGTAAGCGTCGACTGCGCCAGCACACTCCGCGAGCCATCCTCCGTCAACTGCCATCACTCCTCGGGTGGAGGGATCTCGTAGTCACCTGTAACGGGATCACCTACACCATACAGACATCTATGAGATAAAAATCTCAGTAAGCTCTAGTAAATGCAAATGCGTGCTGTGCATATGAATCTGTAAATCATGCATTGTTTTCTTTACTTTACTTTACTTTACTTTACTTTACTTTACTTTACTTTACTTTACTTTACTTTACTTTACTTTACTTTACTTTACTTTACTTTACTTTACTTTACTTTACTTTACTTTACTTTACTTTACTTTACTTTACTTTACTTTACTTTACTTTACTTTACTTTACTTTACTTTACTTTACTTTACTTTACTTTACTTTACTTTACTTTACTTTACTTTACTTTACTTTACTTTACTTTACTTTACTTTACTTTACTTTACTTTACTTTACTTTACTTTACTTTACTTTACTTTACTTTACTTTACTTTACTTTACTTTACTTTACTTTACTTTACTTTACTTTACTTTACTTTACTTTACTTTACTTTACTTTACTTTACTTTACTTTACTTTACTTTACTTTACTTTACTTTACTTTACTTTACTTTACTTTACTTTACTTTACTTTACTTTACTTTACTTTACTTTACTTTACTTTACTTTACTTTACTTTACTTTACTTTACTTTACTTTACTTTACTTTACTTTACTTTACTTTACTTTACTTTACTTTACTTTGCTTTGCTTTGCTTTGCTTTGCTTTGCTTTGCTTTGCTTTGCTTTGCTTTGCTTTGCTTTGCTTTGCTTTGCTTTGCTTTGCTTTGCTTTGCTTTGCTTTGCTTTGCTATAAACTGTATACCGATTTCTTTGCTTTACTTTGCTATAAACTGTATACCGATTTCTTTACTTTGCTTTGCTATAAACTGTATACCGATTTCTTTGCTTTACTTTGCTATAAACTGTATACCGATTTCTTTACTTTGCTTTGCTTTGCTTTGCTTTGCTTTGCTTTGCTTTGCTTTGCTTTGCTTTGCTTTGCTTTGCTTTGCTATAAACTGTATACCGATTTCTTTACTTTGCTTTGCTATAAACTGTATACCGATTTCTTTGCTTTACTTTGCTATAAACTGTATACCGACGGGCCATTTAAACTATATACCGAAGGGTCTTTAAACTTTTCTTTACTTTGCTTGCTTGCTTTGCTATAAACTGTTTTATACCGACGGGCCCATTTTAAACTATATACCGAAGGGTCATTCTTTCTTTGCATTTACTTTAAAACACGTGCAGAAATTCATTTTTCATGATCTTAAAACACGTGATGCATGAGCAGATATGAAACATAAAACTAAACAACCAACATGCATACATCAAGACCAAAATTAGAATAACCAATAACAATTATAAACCTATCTACCCAACCAAAGCAATTTAAAAAAACAATCCATTGAGATCCTCGACGCTACATCGAAGTACGGTGTAGGCCAATCGGCCATGAGAAGATCCGAGAAAATTACCCTCGCGTCCGTTGCAGCTTAAGCTCCGTCCACGAGCGTTATTGTCTGAGGCAAACCACAACAATTATCAATATCACGTGTTTAAACTCCTAATCGTTCGAATTCAACCAAAACCTTAACTAAGGAATTTTCCTAAAATATTAACCTAACTAATCGAAGTATTTAAACAACGATTAACGCTCGATAGTTTAAAATCACAATTAACGAGTTTTCCTAAAAAACCGAAAATTCTCAAATTTAACATTTCTCGCAATTCACTCTAACGCCGTCCAATAACGTTCAATACGTCCTTTATATCGTTAATTACTATAAACCTATCAATTTCGGACCCTAATTTGGGTTCGGTAAAAACCGACCCGAAACTTCGAACGCGCGTAACTTTCGCGTTGGTTATCGGAATCGAACGATTCTAGCGGCCACGCGCTCCTCTAATGACCTATTTTAATCTGCCAAAAGGAATTTTAAAACAATCGACCGTAGCTAGGTCAATTGCAGCAAAACCCGAATCTGCCCTAAACTGGGAATTTCACCATTTTCGGTTTTTCATCAATTCTCATCAATTTCCTCACCAATAACCCCTAATTAGCCTAGACAAACCGAAATCATGAGGCAACACACCGAAAACCGAAATCCCCCAATTCGGGACTCTCAGATTTTCGCTCAAATTGAGCACAACACGGCCAGACGACCTTCGCCGGCCTAAGCCCGGTCATTTGACGCCGAGGCTAGCCAAAAATGGCCGGTGATCGGAGCTCAATCGAGCTCGACACCCTCGGCCTCCAAAAGAACCAAAAACAGGGCGAAGAATCAATTACCAGTTCGGTTCGTGAGCGAGACGGGCCGGAGATCGCATGTCGCCGTCGTCTGCCTGAGAACGGCGAGAAATCGCCGGCGTTGGCTGTCGGAGGGGCGTCGCTCGTCTCTGTCGTCGGGCTGTCGTCGGGAGCTCGGGTCGCGGTGAAGACAGAATGGCTTCGAGCCATTCTGTTTTCTTTTAATTAAAATTAAGATTTAATTGTAATTTTATTTATTTCATTATTTGTTTTAATTAGTTTATTTATTTATTGAACGTCACTACCTCTCATGTTTTCAACCGTTTCGAATTTCTTATTTCACCAATAAATCCAACTTATTATCTGGGTTCTATTAAAACTGTCCGTTCACAAATCGGACCTCGTTTACTATTTTTACTAAAACGCCCTTTATTTTACGAAAAGCGTATTTACTCGGAATATATCGATATTATCTCGAAAATTCCTTAAATTTCTTTAAAATTCCTATTAATTGTTAGGATCGTCTTGACGCTTTCTTTTCGTAAAACGGACTTGATTTGACATATTTACAAAAATGCCATCCTATATTAAAATAATAATATCCTCAAAAATCCGTACGAGTCGGATATTACATTCTACCCTCCTTATTTAGAATTTTGTCCTCAAAATTTGCCACAGCTTATAGTTTTTGACATTAACGTCTCTTATCTTGCGGCATTTTACTTCAGTTAATCGTCTGCACTTACGGTTCTCTTCGTGGTTCTAAACCAAAACCCTACTATATTCTCCAACCTTAGCCCTAACCTCATATTCTCTACTTTCGATTGGACTGTGTACGTCCTTACTCAAGTATTCAGCACAATTATATCCTTAATTTTCCACTCGATTTACCTAAACTTCTCAGTAATTTCGTTGGCTCAATCCATAATCGAAACGTATACCAACTCAAATTTCTACATTCCATCAAGTAACGATCCTTCATAATTATATCACCCATAAGATTCCCTAATCACCTACATTCTTAGGCAACCCATCGACCGTTGTAGGCTTCTCGACTAAGCTCCCATCACTATACATCATCAAAATATCTACAAGTCTAAACGAGCCTAACCGAGAGCTAAAGTCCTCACTCTTTTAATATCCTCACTCTTTTATCGCATTTCCATACAACTCTCATCTTTCCTCAAACTAAGTTCATTTAGTTCTTTAAAATTTTTCTCAACTTTACTCATTCCAACGTTACCCTTGTAATTATGGTTGCAATACCACCCCCAATTACACCATGGCCCTAGCCACCTATCGGTACTGACAATTTCTACACATCCCTAAGGTTCTAAATCTTTCTAACTATACACTTTATCGTTCAATCACTCCTACACCCATTGACTTCACTTAGTCAATCATCAATTAATCTCCCAAACTTCACTCTTTTTTAACTACCATGTTCTTTCACTTGTTCTCAAGCCCATATATCATTGCTCCAATCAACCCTAAGATCTCGATACTTATAACTATGCATACTCTCTCACAGGATTCCTTCCTATAATACTTTCTTCTATTCTTCCTAATTGAGTTCTGAACACTTTTCTCAACTTCCTTACAACTGTTCATCTCACAACCTTCTCGTTTGTAAACTTGTTATAGTTAAGTTCACATTCCTAATCCAAACCTCCCTAAGTTCTCAATCCTTACCCCTTTTCTCTTTAAAGCTCACTAACTAGCCTACTATCTTTCATTCCTTCTAGTCAGGTTCTAAATCTTTCTACTTGTCTTCTTTACAATAACTTGCCTAACAATTTTCTTGTTAGCAAACTTGTTGTAAGTAGACCTACATCCTCAAAGTTCTAAACTTTCCAGCTTCATGCTCTATCGTTCGATTACTCATATGCACTTCGGTTCCACTTAATTAGTCATCACTTAAACTCTACAGTCAATTCTTTTCCTCAAATCTGGAAACTTGACACACTTCATTACGATCTACCACTCGGGCCTTTAAACACTAAAGTTCCCTACTACCATCTTGGAGGTAAGTCACAGGTTTCGGTGTTTAACTTGAACTGTGTCAACCCTTAGACTTACTATTCATCTCTTACCTTCTAGATCAAAAGTTAGAAATCAACTACTCTTACTTTTTCCTACTTGGTACTCATCTGCCGAATAAACACGCACACATGACT